>JXOS01093715.1:0-11350 GCA_001015075.1 Cirrula hians
AATTATAATAATAATAATACTAATAATAAAATTAATAATAATAATTTCCATACCAAATATCAATTTAATGCGAAGAACACAGGGTTCTTATGCCAATTCTAATAAAATCGGGACGTAACCTTTTGAGTTATTTCCACAACATTGTAGAATCGATTTATAACTTCGGGTACCTTCCATAGAACGTTAACTCCCGATTTCAAGGAAATAAGCGTTAAAGCCAACTGTTTCATTGGATTGCTCCGAAATTGGGTATGGAATATTTTTTGGTTATTCCTATAATATAGAACTATTTGAGCAAAATCTGCCCTAAGCCTCGTATACCTTGTACAGAATTTTTTTTTCTGATTTCACGGAAGTTAGCTTAAATGACAGGTTTGATAATGATATTTGGTAATTAGATGTTTTCATGTCATTTTCATATTATTCTATAAATATAATCGAAAATTGCAGGAAATTGGTATTCTTGTCATATTTCGCAAATTAAACGATATTCATATATTGATATAACATTTCGGTATAAAATGTGTCTGCTCAATTTGATAACTCTTTATCAACCCCATTCTTCTAGATTTTGCTTAAGGAAGGACGGAATGACATCGCTAGGTGGTACAGATCATATCGGTATAAATTTTTATAGGTCTCCGATCACTCGTTTTTGATGTTTCAAACGTATAAACACAACTAATATACGGTTGCCAATTTCTTGAGCAACGTGTATGAAACATAAATGACAAGACAGCTTTTGGAATGGCAATACGGTCTCGGAAATCTGCTGGAAGAATGAGTTACTTGTAGTGGTCACTGGTTATTAATTCAAATCATACGAAATATTTGGTGGGCAGTGGTAAAGGTTACACAGGATCCCTGTATAACAAAACGATCGTTCAATTTTATTTTGGACAGCGCAGTTGCTCAACATATTCTAGGACAAAGTCTTGCAAGCAAGATAGTTAGCGATTAAGTCTAATTTCTGAGTTTTAATGAACTAACTCAATACGAATCTTTCTCGCAGGAGAAGCCAAAAAAATCATTCCCAGGCGTTTACATCACTGATGTTTATTATTATAGTATTTAATATATGTATATATTTTTTTCAGGCTTAATCAGAATATTGATGAGCTGAAACGGGCGTACTCATTAGCATACCATATTGCTGCGGCCTCCTGCCACAGAAAAATATACGAACGTGCTGGCACCGCATACATTCACAAACATACATGCCAATCATGGCCGCATATCTGCCGTATAGTGAGTGAAATTTCTGACCGACAACAGATTTGCATTTTAAAAAGACTTTAAAGCAAATTGACAGCTTCCAGTGCTGCGCTTGGCACACGTTGGCACAATAGACACAGCCAAACAACTCTCAATAGTTGGCTGTCAGTAGGCTTTTCATTAAGCGCACAGCAATGATTGCTATACAAGAATCCTGAAAATATGCGCAAGCAAACAAAGCGCACAAGGCATTTAAGGAAACCCGGCAGCAACAATCAAAGCATTTGAAAGAATGCAACTGCATTGCTGCCGCTAGTGGCCGTACATCAGCGCTCTTCGCCTAACACAACAGTAGCAGCAAAAAGCGCGCATTGCACAACGGCATTGCTGTGTGCACGTGTGAGTGAGCATGTGTGTGTGGGTATGTGTATGTTTGTGTGCGGCAGCTAGTGCCTTGATTTATGACTAGCTGTGAGTGTGAAATATAACAAACGCCTGTTGGCTGTTAGCTTAACTACTGTCCGTCAACAAACAACAGCCGATACACGAAGTAGCTGCAGCATGATTCTGCCTTCGCTGCACGTTGCAAGTACATTCATTTAAGTTTACTTCTTTTTACATTTTATGGCGTTCTAGGGTATTTACTTTGTTACTGGTGCTAGCGAAGCGAAGAAAAGGAACTCAAATTGACAGCTCATTTGGCGGTTTAATTGGTAGTCAGCGCATTCATTACCTAAACGCCAATTCCCGGCATGCTTCATATTCTTTTTTATTTTTATTTATTCCCATCAGTCATAGACTAAGGGCATTATGGCTAGAGAATTGTATTCATACAAAGGTATGATCAATTGCAACAATCGCAATCAAATCGAATTATTTATGCTCTTTTGGCAGTTCTTGCATAACATATAAAATGCAACAAGTCATTGAAGCATTGCAAGTAGTTTTAAAAAAATCGAAAACCACCCATTTTTCTAGCAGGGCCTTCTTCTTGCGTTTGTGGTAGCTATTCAACGAGCAAACCGCATTTTTTATGAAAACTGCACGGAATAATTTTTACACCTTAACCTAAAAACATACTTCAAGATGCCCAAAACGACAAAACTGGTTTAAAACAAACAGTTCGAAAATATATTAATATAACGAATGTACTTTTTGAAGTTTGAAATGTTTTGTTTGAAACCGGATATGGTATTGCCAGAGTCAATTATTAAAAGGTGCATTGTTTTTAGTACTTTTTTACCGATATAACGTAATCATAGTTTTTCGAAAAGCCTATAATATTTGATTTAAGTCCAAACTTTGCTTCAAGCGTCGTACATTCGCTTCTAAGAGTACGGTTCCTTTGTGAACAAGTTCAACAAACTCAGTGCGTTGATATTTATGTTTATCATTTGCTGTGTGTAAAGTGTGGATTTTACGAATATTCTTTATTCAAAATAACTAATCGACTAATCAATGCGCATGTCAATGCACGCCAACACAAATCAATGTTCTTGAGATTTTTCTATGAAAGCAATGGCCAAAAGCAAAAAGCCAGAACTGCTAGCGCTGCAATGACTACACCACATCGACTGCCAGCAGCGAAGTCAAGATTCGCGCAGAAATGTTTAATTATATCAGCTAATTAAAGCAGTCAAACTTGGAAATTGGAAATGAATTAAAGTTTTCGCCAATCAAAAAGCAATTAAGCTATCATTCAAAAAGCACAAATGCCAACGTTCAAACAAAGCGCTTGTTAAAGCACACAAACGGCAACAACGACAAAAGCGCTTGCGCCGGCAGAGATAATTGCTGCAACACAAATGCGCCGGCAACGACCACTTAGCATGAGCAGTACGCGAAAAAAAAAAATATCAAATGTTCTGCAGGAAACGAAATTTTAGACACTTCACAAAGCTATCTAGCCGAAGTGCTGACAGCAAACACAGCAAAAGACTTAATAACGCCATATGCTGCCACTTGTGAGCACGCCTAGCAATGCCAAGTGTTGCCAAGGCACTATGCCAGTTGCTATTGTTGCCTACTGAGTGTTTCGGTGTGTGTGTATGCTGGGCTTTTACTAATCAGATCAAACACAGTTCAAAAGGCTAAAAACCAACACCTAACTCTTGGCGTGCCAAACCAAATACACAAACACACAACAGCTTTTCAGAAATTCAATGGCTGTCGACTGCACAGCATGTGTACGCTTATGTAATCTACTACTCATATTTAGCATTTGCTAAATGTGTGTGCAAAATCAACTGCCAGTTGTTTGTTACGATTTCCAACTGTTTTACAATTCGCTTTACTTTGTAAGGCCACCGCTGTTCACATGCAGAATGTTGTTAGCAATAGCATAGGCGGTTAGAATGTTCTTACATAATACCGCGCCACGTAAGTGAATGTTGTCTTTTATACGAAAGTTCAATCAGTTTATCCCTTTTTAAGTACACGCTTTCATTAATAAACCAGAGGGGGCCTTAAGAGCTTTAATATAGATCAGCGTCTTGCAAACAGCAAAATGGCAACATTGCCCTTGAAAATTTTATTATTCAAAAAAATATTCAGCTTAGGCTTATCAAATTAAATTAGACCCAAAAAAGAATACATATATACAAATTTTAGCATAATCATAAACATTATCGTTAACATANATAAATTAGACCCAAAAAAGCATACATTATCGTTAACATAAACATAGAGTTTACCNTTAAATTAGACCCAAAAAAGAATACATATATACAAATTTTAGCATAATCATAAACATTATCGTTAACATAAACATAGAGTTTACCACAAACAAAAGCATAATTAGACACAAAACCAAATAATAATCATTAATGGAAATTTATCAACAACTTGAGCATAACAAGTTGACAAGACTGTAGTAAACAAGACGCTGTCAACACGTTCAGCATACTTGTTCTGCACAAATGTGCTCAAAGCCCTCTTTACGAATCACATAGGTATATTGCAAGTATATCTGAGTTGTATCCAATCATGTCCGTCATTTGTGCAAAGATTGCTCATGATAATTATAATTCAATAACAAAAATTCGTAGAGCTTAATAAATTTGTCTTGCCTTATCCTAATCCTTAAACCCGGACAATATAGATGCACTGCAGGTACCTGTGATTATCATCCACTATTGCTAATTTTTTGTAAACACTGAGATCATACTTATGATTACTCAATACTAAAATTTCATTGAACTTGATTATTTTTTCTAACTAAATATTCGTAAAGCACTCTTTTGGGACCTCAAAGGTGCACTGAAGGTACCTCTGAATTTAAACCAATCTTGCTTANGAAGGTACCTCTGAATTTAAACCAATCTTGCTTANTTTTTTCTAACTAAATATTCGTAAAGCACTCTTTTGGGACCTCAAAGGTGCACTGAAGGTACCTCTGAATTTAAACCAATCTTGCTTATTTATTGAATAAACATTCTTTGAATATATTTATGTTCACTCAATTCAGATAACTTTAGATAATTTTGCACCAAAACCTCTCTTAGGCACATGTGGTAGTGCTGGAAATACATTTCAATTTTATTCAATCTATTTTCAAAACACACTTAGATGTATGCAGAATGCGAACCCTTACGGCTCCAGTAGAGTTAATGCCTCAATTTTCATTAAAGATGGTCAGGTCTCCCATCACTCGTTCTGGATGTTACAAACGTACCGTCAATACTAATATGCCCTTTGCCATTTTCATAGGCAACGTGAATAACAAAGTAAACATAATTTTAATGGGTATCAGAATTAAAATCATTACAAAATAGAATCCCAAAAAAAGTTGGATGGGTTTATGCTTCCTATTTTGTGAAGTAATAACAATGCGAAATTTTTTTTTTTTTTACGAAATATCAAGTGATAAAAACAAAACATTTGAAATTCTACTAAGATTTTGACAATTCCAGAAAGATAGATTCAGTGAGGCTTAAGGCTAACTTGCCCCGATTGGTCATATATTTCAAAAACAACAAACAAACACTGAACACTCTTTCTTGAAATTCTGAACGGCTAGCTCTATGCGTGGTACTCAATATTACAAAAAAATTAGAATATAGTACAGCACAAACCAATTAATCTGTTAAGCCAAATTGTAGTAATTTCCGTGCTTTTTGAAACAGTTATAGTTTATGTCGATTTTAGTGAAAATAGTGTTTTATAGGGTTATGGGTATGATTATGTCAAAATAATACAAAAATACAAATTCTAAACAATGTTCAATGAAACGGCTGGCTTTTATGAACATATTATTTAAATTTTTGTTCAATTTTCTAAGAGACGTACCTGAAATTATTGACTGATTTCGGTCGCTTACAAACATGACAACGAAAAAAAGAAAAGAAAAAAAGAAAATGTTAAATCGAATTTCATTATTAATGCATACAAAATAGTTAAGTTATAGTGCTAACAGAGAGATGGTCACCGCATAAACTATTCTTCGATTCCATGAATATTTCTCACAGAACAATTTTCATAGTCCCCATGTTTTTGACTGTTGGGCATAAAATGAACCAAAACACACAAATTTACCGTAATAATTATTAACAAAACTTTAATCATAATCATCACAAAATAATTTATACATTTTTGACTAATATACATAAAAATAAACAATTGAATCCACTCTATGGTAGATATGATGATTATAAGGTATAAACGAAAAAATAGAATGAATTATTAGGATTAGATAATCATAAGTATAATTAATATCATAATGTCGACTTGCAATAATTAGTAATTTCAAACTCTTTACAGGTATTTAACGAATAAATATAGTCAAGCTTACTTTTATTATGATACTCATAAGTATAATAATGAATTTTTTAGGAAAAATACTATTCTCGATTAATTATGTTAATCATTTGTTTAATCATAATTATGAACATAATCATTAAAATCCGTATTATTAGCAACATAACAATAATCATCATCACAAATACTCAGATATATTATAAAAATTATTAAGCGCAATTATACTCAATATTCATGCTTAAATTTGTACAATTTAATTATTATCGTAAACATAATGTTCACGGAAATGTTGTTTACAACAATCATCATAATATCTGTTCTTGTTCATTTGTTATTATAGTTTATTTGTATTCCCTTATAACTACAAATTAGCGTAATCTTTATTATAATAGTAACTACTTTAACGAATGAGATGTTATTATTTTACTTCCAATTCTTAATCTCTCAGACTGATAATAAAATTATTATAAGTTAAATCTTTATTACAAGCACAATAACAATAAATATCAATATATTAATCGCATTTATCGCAAGCATAAGCATTATTATAATCCTAGGTTTTATAGAAAAAATTCATAATCAGTCTCATAATTATAGACAAATGCAATCTGCGATTGGTTATATTAATAGTAACTCTATTTTTAATAATATAACATAACATAATATAACATAAACAAGTACGAAAATAACTGTCGGCAAAGGCCGACCGTGGGATACACGTCGTTCCGAAATTGTTACGTCCAGTAAAGTTACAATAAGAATAAAAAACTATTCGTCGAATTCAAAATAAATGTTCAAAAGAAACCTCATCCACACGAGCTAATTTTTGTTATAAAGATTGATTATGCATTGTCCACTCAATAATGAAGTTCCGTTGAAATTATTCATTGACTCTAAACACATTTGCTTAGAATTCTCTCTGATTTTCATCCAATCATGTCCCTTTTTAGGTCACACATCGATAATAATTATGATCACTCAATATTAAAATTTCGATCATTTAATTAATTTTTATTGCAAAATTTGCTTAAAATCCTCTTTTCAGACCAAATAGGTGTAATGCAGGTACCTCAGATTTTTATTAAATCATAATCATTATTGGTACACGCATTGATAATAATAATGATCACTCAATTATAAAATTTTGTAGAGTTTCATTAATCTTTCTTGCAAGATTTGGTTAAAACCCTCTTTTCGGACAACATTAATGTGCTGGAGGTTCCTTCGATTTTAATCCAACAATTTTCATTATTGGTAAACACATTATTCTTATTTATAATCAGTCAAAAATTGGATTGAATTTGTTCGATGGTCCCGGCTCATTTCGGACAAATCCCATTTTTTGGATTCATATAGGTGTACTGGAGGTACCTTCGATATTCAAGCCATCCTGGCCATTTTTAAAATACTATTATAGCCTTTTTTAACTAATCTATTACCGAAATTTCATTATAAAATATCAACTCTTAAGGATGCAGTACCTCTAAGAGCCCAATTATGAATAATGAGGTGTACTACAGGTACCCGGAATATTGGTCGGATCAGGTACATGTAAGAACTAAATCTAACATTTTTACATGGGCTATATGCGCCGAATTTGGTAAGTCTAGCCCAATGCGTTCTGCCAGAATCTGATCACCGACAGATGGATGGACGGACGGATGGATGGACTGGCAGACGGCAGATTAGCAAGACGGACTTCGGTGTATCGAATTCTGTGGTAATGCTGATCATATGAGCATATATTTTGTTAGGTGTCCGGTCGGCAGGTTTAGTTGTTGCAAACGTATGACCAAAACTAATATAAAATTAGCCAATTTTTTTTGGTGACGTGTATAAAAATATAATTTAAAATAATTCCGAACATTATCATTATTTTAATTAATATTATATTCATAAGGTTCACGGTAATATGAGCCATAACAATCATCAATTTAAATGCTGTCAAAAACATTATTATAACTACATATATTGTCAATATCACTATTTATACACGACGCAAAGTGATTTGGCAGAGTGTATATTAGTTTTTCGTGACGTTTGTAACACCCAGAATAAGTAATCGGAAACCTATCAAAATATATATCGTTATAGACAGGATCACCGCAGGAATTGATCTAGCCATGTCGGAACGTGGATCCGTTCATTCGTACGTAAGCCAAATTTGGCTTTTATATGGTTATTCTATGGAGGTTAGGTTCGAAGTTTAAAATTGAATAATTTGTGGACCTCTAAAATACCAATTTCCTCAAAATTGGAGTCTTATGACTACTGTTGCCGTCAGTGTCCTTGTTTGTTCGAAACTATGTCAAGGCATCTAAACGCGTTNATGACTACTGTTGCCGTCAGTGTCCTTGTTTGCAATAAAATTTCGAAACTATGTCAAGGCATCTAAACGCGTTACAAATATTAACATGATTAGATAAAAATCAGATGTAGCTGCAGTAAGGCTTTATGATCTCAATAGGCTTAAAGCGAAATTAATTATCAATGCGATATAAAAGAATTCTTCATTGAGTGGACATAAATTCGATAAATGTGTGTACGAAGTATGGGCATGATTGAATGAAAATCGCAAATCCAATACACTTATGTAGATGGGAAAGATGGTTGAAGGTAAATTTTTCCAGCAGAATTAATCAAGTTCAACGACATTTTATAATTGAGTTATCATTATGATGACTAATGTGTGTACCAAGAATGGATATGATTATCCGAAAATCGGAGGAACATCGAATTTTCCTCTGTGGTTCCGGTACCGAGAAAATGTTAAAAATATAAAAAACGTGTGTAATTCCATGAATAATGGTTTTTACTAGTTACAATAAATGTTTGTTTCGTAGATTTCAAATTAAATCATTTCATATTGTGACTGCTCTGTATTTAACTATTTGGAAGCAACGTGTAAAGTACTGGAGCCCTTGTATAATAGTAATTATGATTATGAATGAGACGTTCATAATATAAATCCATTTCATAATCCTTCTGACAATTAATGACTTCATTACTAATATCACACTCAGAACAATTATGACAAAATAAATCCTTATTGCAAACAAAATAAAAATTATCATCAACATAATAATCGCAGTTATTTCCAACATATGTAAAATTTTTATTAAAATGCTAGTATTATAGATTGAATCAGAAAGAACATCATAAGTT
Organism: Cirrula hians; assembly: GCA_001015075.1. Classification (NCBI taxonomy): domain Eukaryota; kingdom Metazoa; phylum Arthropoda; class Insecta; order Diptera; family Ephydridae; genus Cirrula; species Cirrula hians. The sequence continues at coordinate 9,136 of JXOS01093715.1, forward strand.
TTGGCATAAACAAAATCTGGTATTTTCGGTAGTGATATATTTATAATAATCATTCTTATGATAACTTGAAAATCAACATATATGTATCATAAACATAAATATTACCATATAGATTGTCATAATTGTAATTCTAAATATAATAATACCTAATGAGAATTTTATTATTAAAAGTATCCGGTCTATTAAATATTTTGAAATAATTTATTTATGTTAACATATGATTTGTGGCAGTTTTGAATGCTTTCATCATAATACGTATCATAAACATAAATATTACCATAAAGATTGTGATAATTGTAATTCTACATATAATAATTGTTATGATAATGACAAATCTACCTAATGAGAATTTTATTATTAAAAGTATCAAGTCTATTAAATATTTTGAAATAATTTATTTATGTTAACATGTGGAACATGCATAGATAATTAAATTATATTTTTGTACTAGAAAGCATTCAAAACTGCCACAAATCACAAAATTTCCTGTGGGACAGCTCGTGTTGTTGAAGAATTTTCCTTTCATCTTGTTTGGCAGTGCCAAGAATTCATAATGAACTGAACTGAAGAAGCTTTTATGCTGTCCCCAATCTCATATGCAAATCACGTTGAAAGTTCTTGCAATCAGCAGTGTTGGAAGAAGTTAATGACATGCATTGACGAATGAAATTAATACTATTTATCATAAATGCCATGAGCGATGCGAAACAACGTGACGCGTATGCCAAAAGCGTTTTTAATTTGGTTACATTACCGACAATGTTGCGCAGTCACAAACGCTGCTGCGATTCAATTTCTAATGCTGATTATTGCCTGACTGCGCATAATGATACAATGAGAACGAGTTTGTGCAATTCTTTACGGTTTACTTAGCCAATGCAATGCCTGCCGCTGCAGTAGTCGTTTATGAATTATGCCGCACTGTGGCAGAGAGCGCTTTGCCAAGCAAGGAAATACGCTGCTAAGTAGCGCATGCAGTGTCTTCAGGTGCGAATAATTTGTAAATTAGCGATGAATGCTTTTGATTCGAAGTGACCGCCAATTATGTGCCGCAGCTATATAATTGGCTGTATATATGTTCGTATGAATTCACCAACTGACCCAGTTCTGCGTGGCTTAGTTATTACATCATTTTGCTGCAACTGTTGGGGCAGCGGGCGCAGCAACTTAATTGCCACTGTGCGCGTATATACCGGCAGCGCAACGATCGCAGTGAATTGTCTAATTTTGCTGTAAGCCACTTTCATTGCTTTCACATGCTATACGTATGGCTGTTGTGTTTGTTGTTTTTAAATGCACTGAAATTTATCGCACAATCATCAATTCCAGCATTGGCAGCCATACATACAAAAGACTTAGAGCACAAACTTGTTATTTGATAGCAACTATAAATCATGCAGTGCGCTGGGTGCGGTTGTCTGCGTGTTTTCGGCCAAAACATAATTATCTGTTTCATCGAATCTCAGCATTTAATGCGAAACAAAATCATTACAAAAACAACAACAACTACAATAAACACATTTTATACACTTATATTTATAGTACGCGAAATGATTGTTTGCTGAGTCAGACACATGAAAGCTGAAGTTGAAACAAAAAGCTGCTGTGAAACTTTACAAAATGTATGAAGTTTCGTTATTTAATTGCAAAGTAGAGAGGAGCGAAATGACTGTGTGATAATTCATGTGGCAGCACAGTGGGGCAATAGAAACTAGCTGTGGTAATGGCAATTGCAACTAGAGCAGCAACCATAAAACAAGCATAACTTCTAAAAACTTTTAATGAAGTTGTAGGTATTCGCTTATTTATTGGTAATAAATTTCTGAAACACACAACGGGGTACATCGTGTCCGGATCATGCACCGAAGCGCTTGTGGTTTGTTGTTTTGTAATTTAAGCATCCTGCAATCATGTTTTATCGTTTGATAATACCATCAACTACTAAAGCTCCAATACCCGTGCTAGACGTTTTCATAACCACAATGTCGCACCTTAAATAAGGTACGCCCTTTCAGCTTTCTGACACGCAGTAGTCTGGTCAAGTTATTGCATACAAGCAACAGTTTCATCAAAAGCTTCCCCATTGCAAGAATGTATTTACTGAANAGCAACAGTTTCATCAAAAGCTTCCCCATTGCAAGAATGTATTTACTGAATCAGGCATACTGCAAAAACCTAGTTTGATATTAATAAGAACTGGTCAAACAGTCAATTT
>JXOS01094178.1:632-14421 GCA_001015075.1 Cirrula hians
GAATTTCAAGACTATACAATGGTCCCTGCTGTGACCTAGGTATTACTTGAACATGCCACAGGTCTGGTCTAATGTTTATTGTACCAACATGATTATTAACTTATATATAATAATATACATAAAAATAATATAATATTAATTAATATTTCNACACAAAAAAAAAAAGAAAAAAAAAAGAGATATATGTAATACTTGGGTACAATTGCGTACCAAATATTCCATACCTCTACTGTTATCAAATATATTATAATTTATAATTTCAAAAAAAAAATGTTTATTGTTTCGAATATTTAATATTTCGCCCAGTGTGAATTTGAAACAAATGTATGAAATATAAGTATTCGATATGAGTAAAATTTGAAACAATCACTATTTAAAGAAACTTTTTTTAACCCAGCTACAGAAATTCCCGAAAAAATTGGACACAATTTCACTTTTTCGGCTAACCAAAAGGAAATCTATTTCGTAAACATTAAGCAAACAAACTGAAGCCCACCATGTTTTGGGGCTCACACGATATACCCGAAATATTTAACTAATTCGACCGATTTTGGAAGGAGGAACCATTAAATGTCATCAAATTTTACAGAACGACATATCAAATACGAGCAATAAAAGATGTGGGAATAAAAAAGTATGCTTAAAATTTGGGACACTGGGCCCAAGGGGGCTATTACACTACATCCATTTTTGGATTGCTCATATAAAACCTTAATAACATAATAAAAAAAAAAAAAAATCATTATTAAACTCTAATGAAGTACAGAATTTGAAGTAGGAATCTGTTTGATCTATAGGAAGTAGATAAAGTTGTCAGGCACTTACGCTGCAGTTGAAGAATGGTATGGCAATGACCGAAAATGTTTCCAAACTAAATTTCATTAGAAAAAGATTTAAATTCGATATTAAGTAGGTATTTGGGCTTTTGAAAAACTTGATTAGACATTGGGAGAAATATTTTCAGAAAGCATTAATAATTTTTTTTCAAATTTAAATAATTATTATTATCTAATTTAAATTAAATTTAAAACTAGTTTCCATTCAAAAAATTTCTACTCGTACTACATAATTATGATTGAATAAAAAACAGCTTTAACGGACGCTACCAAAGTTCATAATACAAATTGTCGACGGATCGACTGATCAACCGTCGTTGATTTTCAATTTCGTCTCAAAATAGAGGCGTATGTCGCTTAGAAAGATTTTGGGTGTTCTTTTAAAAGCGTATAAAACGGAAACGAAAAAACATATTTTATTTTTGGTTTCAGTATTTTATTCTTGAAGTAATTCTTATTATAATAGGTTTTCTTCTTTGTCATACCAGGGTCGTTCAAGAAGTTCACTAAGAAGTTCTTTAAAAAATGCTGTGCACATTGTGCAGTATTCCGGGACTCAGAAGGGTCTGAAATCAAAAACAAATGATCAGTATGAATGTCGTTATACAACAAAATGGCGGCGTTTCAAACTTGACAAACCGTTTTTCACCCTTTTTTGATTTTAGAGGTAAATAAAAAATAGAAAAAACTTTTTTACCGACGATACTAGTGTGCGCTATAACAACACTATTTCTGCGTCGATAAAATTTACATAATTAAAATGGATGCAGTAGAACTTGAGAAATCCTGCACACCAGTTGGAAAAACATGGTATGTGGTATGTACACTAATTTTGAAGTTATTCTTCGGAGGTAGCGTCACTAAAATCACTGTAACTAAATAAATATTCGGAATTCCATAAACATTTTCGGACAATATTTTTGAATATTTCGGTTATATAAATGAGCTAAAAAGTCGAAAAAACTTCTGTTTTCAAATAAGAAAACTCAAACAAACTTACTTGGAAATGATTATTTCTGTTCACGAATTCTGCACGATGGTCGATATCCGACGTGTTCGAATACTCATTGTATGAAATAAATATACTGTACAAAAAAATTTAAATAAGTTTAAAATCGTCAGTGGACCACTCGTTGTATGCACCCAATACACTTTAAAAAAAAGTAAAATAAGTTTCAAATTAGACGAATAACAACGTTTTCGGTATCGAATCACTAATAATTAATTATTGTTTGGGTGAATATACTAAAAATGAGTGGCAAATTTGTTCTTGCAATTTAATACTTATTAATTATTAAAATAATTATATATAAAATAAACGTTTTTGTTGTTATTATTGGCCTTTTTCATTTTAATTATTATGCTTTTATCTCCCATAATAATTATTGTTCTTACGTTCTATGTAAGAAAGCAAAGCAAAATTGTACTCTTGACAGCTAACGTAAGGAATGGTCAGTTAAAATTTGTTTATACCCTTCACCAATGGGTATATTTAATTTACACAAAATTTTAAATAATGAAAATGGTGTCGGGACCTTTATTAAAATATTTATACTTATTTGATCAGCAACATATCAGGAATCATTCTTGTCGAAATCGTACGTCTGTCTGTTGCCAGTTATCAGGATGGATTCGTTTGGCCAGAATGTTTTTTTTATTGTATGCAGTATATTTGTGTAACACCAGAATATGGAGCAGGCATTATATAACGCTGCAAATTAAACTGGTCAATCAGAATGAATGCAATATATATTACCCAAATGTTTTTTTAATATTTTATGGCTGATCAAGGTAACAGATAAGTAGTAATCTTATCGAAATTTCTAAAGGTTGGTTGGGTATTCGATATAGTTATAATAAAAGCAGTTATATTAACTAGTTAAGCTAGTCGTTTGAAATTTTATATTTTATGTCTATACGAGATAAATAGTACCGAAAGAAGATTGATTTTTATATTAACTTTTTTTTTTTAAGGAACTCGATTGAAATTTTATATTTTGTATCTATACTAGATAAAAACTAGGAATACCGACTTTTGGTGGGATTGTTTAGATTTAAGCTATAGCTGGCATACAAAATGGATTACATAAAAATCTTTGATTATTCAACTACTTCATTGAAATTTTATATTCTGTCATATGTCCATATAAAATCAGATAGACATATGTCATATGGCTATGATGAAAAAGTACTCTTCCCAAAAACTGGGAAGATCGTTTTGATTTAAGCTATAACTGCCATACAAACTTCTCAATCAGAATGCAGCGCATAGCCTATTGAATTTTTAATTTTTAGTAAAGTATTACCAAAATTTGGTAAGACTATTTGGATTAAGCCATAGCTGCCATACAAACTGGTAAATCAAGATGAAGTTTTTACATAAAAACATTTTTTTAAAAAGCTATACGAATAAAATTGTATATTTATTACCCATATGATATAAAAAGTATTATGACCGACATACCGGATGACCGTTTGAAGTGCAATTGATCACGATCAGATAAATTACTAACTTCCTAACCCGATTAAAGTTTTTGTATAAAAAAATATGTTTATGTTTTTGAACATAGGATACATGAAATTGATATTATATATGAGTATATCGTTTCAGTTTAATGTAAGATAAGAAACTATCAAGATGTTTGGCATAGTTTTGTGATAATTATTACTATTTCTGAAAGTTTTTGAATTGTATTTGACTAGAAGAAGTACGAATGTAACCGGTGCAGCCTATTTGTTGTTGTATTCTGATGATTACAACATTAATTCCAGTTGTTCGATTATTTGCTAAATTTAAACGTCGATTTCAAAATGTATTAACAATTTTTTTTTGGCCTCTTGAAGTTGTTGATACTCACACTTGACGAAAGCTAACAAGCGCTTCGCCTCAGCTCTATTTGCTGAGTGCTACTATAAAGAATAATTAATTTTATTATTCAAAATTTATTCAGTTAATCATGCGAACAATTAATTTATTCATGTACGCGGGCATTTAAGCAATTATTTTTGTATTATTTGTGTTATGTTTTAAGTTCGTATACACCTTGACTGTTTGACTTGGTGTGTGACCTTTGAACGCTGTGTAGTTGCTATAATTTGCATGTTTTGCATTTTTTTCTTCTATTTTATGTATGACGTATACAATGAACAAACTCTTTCTTAACTATTTTTGAAAATAAAATTTTAATTATAATTAATACTCAATTGGGTTTTCATTATTATAATAATTATTTAATTTTAATAAGTTTTTATTGCGATCAATGAAATCAATAATTGTTTAAGTTAAATAATTAATTTTTAGCTGGTGGTATTTTAAATATTAATTGCTTATAATTTCAACTGTGATTCTCAAACAGACAACGGTATACTCATTATATATTATTGATAATTAATTACTGTTTTTATTTATCTATATATATAATTGTTTTTTTCAAATAAATTACAATGTTTATGTACATATGTGTTAGCGACGAAGGGAAAAATATTCATTTGGATTCATGTTCAAAGCATTCTCTTGGTTGAGCTTTTCAATTTTGTATATATATTAAAATATTCTAATATTTTATTTATATAATGATATTTGCATAATTCAAATTCAAATTCATTTACGTGCTCAGAGGTCAAAGCCTGGACTTGCGCCTGGTACCAAAAAGTTTTCACCGAGTTAGAAAAATTTTGGGGAATGTATTAGTAGATTCTAATGAAACGTTAAGGCAAAGTACAATAGATTCAGAAATAAAATGAAGTTTTCAATTCTGGGAACCCTGATCTATTAGGGTACTGTTAAATTGCTCCCACTTGAGAATACTTTAGAAAAGTGGTTAATTGAATCATACATATAGAATTAGAAGTCGTATTAAAAACAGTTGCGCCAATATATTCCACTTACGTTAATGCTGGTGGAATTGATTTATGATACGCATCTGTTGCAGTGAAGTGATATTGTCTCATTCCAGCTGACTACCAAATTGCATTATACTTATTGAAAGTTATCGTGATGACAGATAGACGGGTGAATGGAATGGATTTTTTTCTGATAAAATTAATAAGGTATAAAATTAAAAAGGAAGCTATGCTATGAAAAGAGTGTTGGAGAGATAATAACAATTTTACCATTAAGGGAACTTCAAAATTAAACGAATAAAACCGCCATTAACAGAGATGATTGCTTGAAGTAAAATTTTAAATAGAAAGAGGAACATATCCATTATCTTGCGTTCGGATGATTTAAAATAGTTCTTATGATCTAATTTTAAAACCAACCGCATTAATCTACTATTTAAACAAACAAACAAATATATTTGTATACTGAATGGAGTATATACGTAATGCTTTTGTAGTATTTTTAAAAATACCATAAAATTTATCAAGAAATAATTGAAATTATCTATCTCACATTTTGACTTATTTATCCCGCTCTCATAGAACAATTTAAGGATTTCCAACTTGTTCAAGGATAAGTTTGATTCTTTCTTGATTCCTGTGCCGTAGTCTTTTTAATCCAATCAGTCCTATTTTAACATATTGAAGTTAAAAATTTGAACTCAATTTTGAAATTATATGTTGCTTATTTTGCTTGGATTCATCTTTGGTCACGATGGGGCATTGGAGGAATACATAATTTCATTTAATCCTGCTAATTATTTTCGCTAAAGCCATTTGTCATATTAATTTTAATTGAATTTGGGAATAATTTTTTACCTTTATGGGCAATTTGGCAGTTAATTCTGGAAATGAAGTGTACTGGAGGTAAGCGTAACAATATTCGAAGTTATATCTAAACCTTTTGATAAGTACCTGTATATCAAATTTTGGCGAGTTCAGAATAAAATACTAACGAAAGAAATTATAAAATAATCATTAATTAAATATAATATATTATTTAGGAAATATAACAACTTACGCTATAAATATAATTACTTGTAAAAAGTTCGTTTCCTATTGGAAACAAGTAAGAAAAATACAGTCGGCTTAGGTAAACAGTGAGATAAGCGTCGCTGCTAAAATAATAAATATAATTATTCTGTGCAAATTTTCATCCATCTTTGGTAAACAAATCTTCATAATTTATTATAATTTTTCTGGCTACATTTGCCTTAAACTCTCTATTCAGACCACATATGTGGACTGGAAGTACCTCTCGTTTTTATCCAATCTCGCTAATTTTTGATACACAATTAGACTATATTTATGTTCAATGAGTGCTGTAATTTTGTAAAATTTAAATACAAAATGTGGGTAATTCTTCATTAAGGCGTCTAGTGTGACAATATAGATGTACTTAGCCGCACTTCTGATATTCATACAATCTAGTCCATATTTGGAACACATGCCGTGGTTATACACCTAAATTTATGAAATTTCATTACAAAAAATTATATTACAGCGGTAGCAGTCCTAAGGCTCCCTTTTGTTTAAGTAAATTAACTGGAGGTACCCGAAATAGTGGTCGGAGCTTACCCAAATTTCATTGGCGGTGTGTTTAAAAAATCGATGCTATAGTTTAGAATGATAGGCACTAGTAACAGTGGTGACCTTCTTATTCGTAATCTTCGTAATTGTCTTGATCCCAGGTGGTAACTTTACCAAATGAAGAATAAAAAAAAAAAACATAAATTAAATAAACAAATTTAAGAATCAAGGAATCTTTTCAAAATAATCACGGAAAGTAACATAATAATTGATTTTATTTCGGCTGAGTTAAAAAAATAAAATCAAGAAGCGTGAATTGCGCCTTAAGGCATAATTTTAGTGGCATGCCTGAAACATCAAACAATTCAAAGGTATTAAAAAGATATTATTTCGTTATGAATATATAAGATAATAAATTAATCACAAATTTATGTTAAATGTCTGATTGGAAGTGAAGCAAATACAAAATAATGATTTAACAAAACGATTGTTAGGAAAGATTTTTAACTTTAAAGCCTAAGATAATGATAAAAAGTACTACAATAAATTATCTCTCTTATTTTTTATGTTTGATATTTGTATCAAGTATATTTAGGCTACCAAAAACCAAATTTCCTGCTCAATTTAGTGTATTTGAATCAACCCAACACAAGTACTCAACTTCGTTTTTAATATTACACATGTAAGAAAAATCTTTGTCGTCAAATCTCATGGAATTTCGTTAAAATTGAATAGCAATAATTCTGGACTTTGAAAACCATGCGTGTATATTTAAAAACGAAGCGTGCTAAAATACGGGTATCCGACAGGCGACAACTCCTACTAGGAACTTGTACATTTATTACTCAAACCAGATAATTTACTATCATCAAAACCAAGGAGCTAACCAATATTTCCAAGACAAATGTTAGGAGCATAAGAAATCATAGAGAGTTTATGCTACTTGATTACTCAGTATAGAGGCATCAAATAAACAAAATAACGGATGAGTTACGAGGGTCGAACAGAATACTGGACTATTGTGGTTTTGTTCAGGCCCTAAATTTTAAAATAATAAATAAATTTTACATACAGGAATTACAAAGCTATTATGAACCAGGTTGCGATCAACGCCATATTGCCAAAAAACATTTCTTAAAAAACTGTTGAGAAGTGTAAGGGCTTCCTAAGGAAGACCTATTGAAAATTCGTGGTGCAGCATTTTTTAATTTAGACGGGTCTAACCAAATAACACAAAAGATGAGGTGCGTAGGAGGATGATGAAAGTGCTAGACTAAAATTAGAAGTCTTAGGCTCTATGGCTAGTCTTCGTTCCACGTTGCTTAAATTAAAACGGTTCAAACCAAATAGGACAACGGAAGAACTGAGTGGGAGGGAGATGAATCTACTAGACAAATAGATATGTGATCTTTCCGACTCAGAATAGGACGCAGCCAGAAACATCAAGATCGTATAGCTTCGTTGGCGAAATCTGAATAGCAGCATATAATCACATGTAACACGGTGCAAAATAATGTAATTAATTAATTAATTAATTAATTAATTAACTCTAAGTACAAGTTATCTCTTTTGGCATTGAAACTTTTCTGGAATGATTTCAGAATGAACGGGTTGTGGGATACTATCTGACAGCGGAATAAGGGTAAAATTTGATATTAACCACCAACGGCAAATGCTGAAAGTTAAAGTGAAGTCCATTTTAACCCTAGAACACTTCCATTTCTTCTGTCCGTCTATTTACTTACTATTTTACAAATATTTAAAATTTAATATTAATTAAAAATAAAAAAAATTTAAATATATATTTTTTTTTTTCATGCGTATTTGAATTTACCTTTAACACTGCTTGATCCTTCCACAAAATTGTACATACAGCTGATCTCATGTCAACATTAACGCAGAAAAATAAATTTAAATTTTAAACTTTCCATATTTGAGCAAGTCGAAATCAATGCTAATATTTTGCAAAATGCACATCATAATTAATTAAATATACTTTGACTTATTTCAATTAGAATCAAACAAACCAAAAAGGTTTGTTCATTGCTTGAGCCATCAACTTTAACAAATCTGAGTGTTGGCGTCATCACGTAAACGAAGTGGCAAAGTTAATGTTAATTTCATATCAATTTATTTACAAATATTTCTTTAACTGATGAATTAATTAAAAAAACAGAATTAAATTTAATATTGATGAATTCGTAAAAAAAATAGGCCATTAATTTTATCGAACATAGCAATAGCAACAACAATACGAAACTCAAATGAAAAATGCAAACAAAATAAGGAGTCGAAATATTCCAAGCTGTCAAAAATTTTTACATTTGAACGACTATGGATGTTTAAACAAACAAGAATAGTGGAGGTGTTAATGAAATTGTTATAAATAAATTAATTCAATAAATATTTATTTAACAGCCTTAACAATAATAAAAACATAATACGCATTGGTAAAACGTGATTTGTGATTTTCCTCAATAAAATTTAATCAAAATATTTGCATAGGCAATTACTGAAACACCTACCTTAACCAAAGCAAACAAGTTTACTTACCAAACCAAAAATAATAAACAAGAAGAGGTGAAGTATTTCAGACAGTTTATAAATAATGACAACAAACAGCATTAACACCCTTGAGGGAAACGAGAGATTCATGAAGCGTAGTCATTTAACTCTATTTCGAAAAAAAATAAACTACAAAATTCATCTTAATATGGAACACAACATATACGAAGAAAATACCTTCTAATTCAGACAGCATAATTCACAAACCGTTCAGAGAGACTCACTACTTGGCAAAGAACGCATCTCAGGAAGTGAAATTGAATGGGCAGCTGATGAGCCCAGGTACAGCCAAAATCACATGAAAACATGTTCTAATAAACGATCATCCCTTGCCTTAACTATTCAGACACCATGTTGATGAAAAAGACATCGGTATCCCGGAATATTTACTATGTATCTGTCTTTCTACAGAAACTTACTGAAATTGCACTGTAGTTCATATTTTAAGGAATGGGTAGAATGGATGATACATGTATCGACAGACGTACTCATAATATGTATCATATTGCATTAAATGCAATAACGGAAGGAAATTGGACTTATTTGCAAGGGTAACACCACGGAACCGTTTGGTCTAAGTAATGCTCAAGGAGGACGCGCTCCAAGGCTTAGTAACTGTAAACTATTCATGTTTTATAAATGAAATTCGTTGTTTTTCGCATTAACATTGTTATATTGATGTTTTTCCTTAATCAATTGTTTCCTTTCACTGTTTAGATATCTAATTATGGCTTATCGTATTAAGTTTTACTTTTTCACAGGAAAAAAGCCCATATTTAGTGTTTTGTAAATTTTTGAAAATAAAAATGACAGATCTGTACATAACAGAGACCCAAAATTAGATCAACTTTCCAATTTATATGGCGATGCCTATCATCATAATGTTATTGTGGTATTGTATCCACCACACTTCATGTAATAAAAAAATTATATCCGACTTTATGGATGTGTATCGAAATAAGGTGATGGGAAGAGATGGGACTGAGAATACTAGAGCAATTATTGAAATGGCTTTATGAAAAATTGCTTCCTTGGCTATTTTGTACGAAGTTAGGTCAGTTTCTTGTACGAGCATAAATTCGGTTACCATCCTTTGACCAAATCTGCCATGTAATGAAAACGTTTTCATGAGCAAGTCCTTTATTATATTAAGTTTCAAATTAAAATGCCCTCGATAGAATCTTCGTCAAACTGCCTAAATATAATTTATTTTTTGATTCGTTTTTTTTTTATAAGTAAGTATTCCAAATCTTATATTTTGAATCTATTTATGTTTTGAGCTACGCCTCCAAAAATTTTACTATTCGGGTCCAACCCCAGACTTCAAAAAATGGGAAATGTATATTATTTCTTTTTCTCTATTTTTCGTTAAAAAGTGTATTCCTATAAAATTAATTTTTTTTTTTTTATCATATGGAATACTCTTATTATATATTTTACTTAAAAGCACTGAAAGAATTAAGTTAAATAAAATGAGTAAAGAATAAGACATGTGATCGTTTGAGAATGTATGGTTTATGTCTTTACAAAGTAGCTTGTGCCCGACCATAACTTTTTTTTTTGCTGTTGTTGTTTTGTGGACAGAATCTTTATAATTTGTAGTATTTGAAGGCAAACTTGACCATCGCAGGAAGTGGTTTTGATTAAATATATCATTAGTTGCCTCGTAGTGTAATCATCGCTTTAAACCAATAGGGTTTTTTTTCGAAATTTGTGAACAAGAACAAGCTTCCCGTTGAATCTGGACTGAAGTATTTGGGAATCTGTTTTCATCTACCTTTGCATTCGCTCTGATTCTTACTTTATCCGGAAGATGTTGAGAAGCATTATAATTTATATTATAAGGCTTGTTTATATTATAAGGCTTGTCAACATGGCGTTCGTTTATGCTGTAGCTGTCAACGCACTTGTTCCAATATAACTATGTTACTAATTGTTTTGAATTAATTCAGATTGTATTAATAATTTTGGAAATAAAACAGCAGATTTGAGTCATTAGCTGAGTTCGTTTTTAGGGTTTCCGAAAAAAAGAAACAATTCTCAGGGCTGAATTTATTCTTATATATTTGTTATCCAATATTCCTTTATCTGTTTCTTTACCTACTTTATTCATTTTGCTTATATTTCTTTGTTGTATCGTCTGCTTCAAGTGGATCAACCTGAATCATTACGCATTGTTTTCGCTTTTTATCTCAACATTTACACCGAGGATGTGTAAGTTTGTATCATGTAAATTATTGTTTATTTTGCTGCTTCTTTAAAATAAACAAGTAAAAGTGGAAACAAAGTATTCACCAAACTGCCCTTCAAGAGTGTCAAACTCAAGTGTACCAGTCAAATCACCAATCCATCACTTGAATTAGCAAATCAAGGAGCCCAATCGCCCTTAACCTTAAGGTGTCTTAATCTAAATTCACTTTGCCGAAGTTAAATTGATAGAATTAGTATAATAATTAAAGTTTAATATAACAGCAAACAATAACAACATATGTTACCAGTTATGTAAAGCAGTCAATGCGTCATTGTTAAAATGTGTTAGTAGTTATGTTAATGTGATATACTAGTTATCGCAATGTGACAAAAACATGGTGTCAAAACAAATCAATCATATGAAAAAGAATATTCATAATGTTATAATTTTTTAGCTCTAAAAAATGTGGCTTAAAAATTTTCACACAATTATTCAGTACCAGGTTTGTATTTAGAAAACAAGTGTTTCGATTAATAGATGTTAATTATAGTACTGACGGTACATCAATAAAAATCAATGATAAGGACCATAACCAATAGTTACACGTAAGAATGTTAGAGTCGGCTAAGGCCGACAGTTAGATACACGTCGCTTCCAGAATACTTAGAATATTTCTATTCAAAAATTCTCAAAGTCCTGTATTCGGACCACAATGGTGCATTGGAGGTATCCCTGAACTTCATCACATGGATCATTACTATGATAAGTCAATAAGAAAATTCGATGAACTTGATAAATTTTCTGGTCACATTTGCCTCATACCCTCTTCTGGAAGTATCTCCGATTTTCATCCAATCTTGTTTGTTTTTGGTCTTTTTGATCATATTTATGATAACTCAGTATAAAAATTTCCTTGACTTTGATTAATTTTTCTAGCTAAATTTACATAAAAGCCTCTTCTGGGACCAGATAAATTTCATCTACTCTTGCTCAGCGATACACTTATTGAATTTATTTATGTGCACTGAATACTGCAGTTTTGTAAAGTTTAAATTATAAGTGTGGATAATTCTGCACTGAAATATCTATTGGGACAATAAAGGCATACTGATTTTTATTCAATCACGAACATTTTTGGAAACCACTTAGATGTTATGAATATCCACCTAATAATGAAATTGCATTGCAACATACCAACTTTTACGGCTCCAGTTGAATTAAAGCCCCAATTGTGAGTAAAGACGTGTTCCGGAGGTACCCGAAATATTGATCGGATCGGATACAAGTTTGGGCTTCATTGATTATTTCATCATCGTCTCTTTATGATGTGATGACGGACAGCCGGAAGGACGGACATCGCTATATCAAATTCTGTGGTAATGCTGATCAATAGGGTATGTAATTTGTTAGGTGTCCGATCAGTCATTCTAGGTGTTACAAACGTATGACTAAAAACAATATACACTTAGCAAATTTCATTGGCGACGTGTATAAATATTCAGACACTAAGCAACATGATTTTGAAATGGTTCTATGATAGAAGATTAGTAATTAAGATTTAGAAAACAGAACTTATGCATTTTCGTTCAGAAAACGGATAGATGTACTGGAAGCACCTCTGATTTTCATGATGCTCATGCCTTTGGTACACATATGATCATATTTATGGCCACTCAATATGCCATGAAATTTTATTGAATTTTCTGTGATGCTAGTGGTTAATCCTTTATTAAGTGTACTAGAGCTTTCTTTGGTCATGCGAATTTTTGGAACAGTTTTAGATGCACCTTATAACGAAGTTTCATTGTAAAATATCATGCCAAATTTTGGCACATTTCTATATCCGATGAAAACTCACCTTATTACGAAATTTCATTATTAAATATCGAATTGTGCGTAATTGTAATATATCCGAAAAAAAAGATCGAATCCTAACCATATTTAAACATGAATATATGTACCAAGTTTTATAAAAGTAGCTGAAAGCCTTCTTTGTATTCTTGTGTAGATGCTAATTATATCGGTATACATTTTGTTAGGTCTCCGAACACTCTTTCTGGGTTTTACAAACCCATGATAAAAAGTATATACAAGTATTTAAATTTGTCCGCCAAGTTTATTTTGCAATGGGAGAATGACATTTAAGGCATGAGATTACAGTGAGGGACTCCTTGACGGAGTGCTTCCTTCAGAAAAGTTACAACAGTACATTTCCGAGCAATAAAAAAATCGAATTTAAAGGAAAGTAGTAAATATATTTCAGTAATTTGCAAGAATTTATTGTACAATCTTGAATTAGTTGCCAAAAAAAGTAAATAATGGAAAATTAAAAAGTACTTCAAGAATAAGTAATAACAATGATAAATATACTAGTTATATTTTAAATGAAGAATAGCTTTATACTCCTTGTCAAGTTATGAATGGTAGTATAGAAAGTAATAAAAATGGAATGACATTTGATACAAAATTTGAATAGCCCACATTATTGGCTTTTTCGTGTATAGTGCAGAAAGCCAATTTTTAACTTGTGATAAAATCAAGGATTTTTTGAATGAGAACTTAATGATACTTAAATTCAAAATACATGAATTTAATGTAATATTTTTTTTTATTCAATTAGTTATTTGCATAGAATACATATTTTTTTTTAAGACAAGGACCCAATTTAAAAGTAAAAATAATGCATATGTTAGCCTGGTTACCAACCATATGTTCATAGATATTGGTTACATTATTAAACGTCAAAACCCATACATAAAAAATGCTAATATCATTCCATATCTAT
>JXOS01094217.1:0-15111 GCA_001015075.1 Cirrula hians
GAAGCCGTCAACTAGTCTGGAACCTAACGACCTACGCACGCAAATAACAGACCAAGCGCGTTAGCTCACTTTACTAACTTGTCAGGAATATAGCGCCACGGTACTTTCTATACAAAACCTGTGAATATGATAAGAACTTTTGCTGTCTATATATGCCCAACTCAAATAATTCCAAAGCCTTTGGAAGAAGTCGCAAATGTGCTATGTCGAGCGGCAGAACATTTCAATCTGAAATAAGAGTCAAAAATTAGACAAGTTGATTTGTGAAATATGGCATTGGAAAAGACTTGCTCTCTTGTGTGTAACGATGATTTTCAAGAGCGACTTCCTTCACTTATGCAACTTACCTGTGAAGGTTAAACCACCAGAGCAAGGTAAATCGTCCAACACTGTCTAGGCGCAAATGCAATCACAGTAATGAAAGCTTTTGGAACCAGTAATGAAAGCTTTTGCTTCAACCTCTTTCAGCCAGTTTGGCTTTTGCCAAATGCAGTTAAAAAAATTTCAAAAATCGCTTTGACCGAAGTTATAAGATAAAAAAATATCCGGTACTTCTTTGAACGCACATCTACGAGCGCGCCGAGTAATACATGAAACGAGCTCCAAAAGCTTCTCTAATAAGCTTTTTCCGGCAGTTCGTGTTATATAAAATAAACGACTAAACGAGTTTCAAACAACGCTTTAAGGAAATTTCATTAATGGCTCGTAATTTTCGACAGATTATCTTCAAGCTTGTTGAGTTCAACTTATTTCAAGTTTTTCCCATGGGCCTAATGCACGGTTAAAACAAATTCAAAGCGCTTTTTGTTGTTAATCAATTCCCGGCAATATTTTGACAACATGACTACAACTGCGCTGTATAGCATACGGATAAGAAAATAAAGTTTATACTGAATGTTTTTTTTTGCCACTACGTCACAGCGCCAGTGCTCGTGGCAGCCGTCAGTATTGCGCCCAGCACTGGCAATGTCCTTGCATGACATGCAATGCAGCTGCCTTTTGTTGCACGGCTCAGCCTCCTTTATTTATTTACATTTCGGTAAATATTTTTGTTTTTTCAATTTTTTTAAATTGTATTTGGGCAAACTTTTGTCATGGGTGCATGCGGCCATGCATGCAACAGAGCGCCATAAATATTCGTCGCCGCTGTTTGCAATGATATGCGCTGGGCTTTAGTGACCTATGGGGCAGTGTGAGTTGTTGCATTGGTTTGCTGTGCGTTGACCACTTTTTTGCACAGCATTGCAGGACAACGCATTGTGGACAACCGAATGATTGCATTCTGGTGTTTGGGGACGCTGCTGGCGCTCTGTTGACAAACGGTGCAATTTTCAGGTGCAATTCATCATTTCAAGTGTTTATTGCAACTTTTATGATGGCATTAAATGCCATTTTAACATACCCACTTGATGTTCTTCGCTGAACAGCGGCACAACAACTGCAATTGAAAAAGCGCATGCAGAATGCGCCTCCAATGCAGAGCGGCAAAGCGCTGTAAATTTTTTTTTTTTTTTCATGTGCAATTTTATGGCGTCCAATGCGCGTAAGTCATTTAGAAATTTATGGCAAGCGATATTTTGATTGATATCAATAGACTTAGCAGAGCTGCTGCAATTAGAAAATTTTTCATAAACAACAACAAATTAAAGCATAGCTAAGACATAGCAAATTAAAAATTATGGTATACATTTTAATGAAAATACGATAAAAAATAAACCACTAGCATTTAATAAAAATATCCACAGTAATGTTGCCTTCTTGAAGGCGGAACAAATTAAATGTAGTTGAAGGCTGAACAAATGAGATTAATAAATGCATGGGACTTTTAATTTAGAAATTGAAACAGCAACGAGACGTGCAATACCTAGGACAAACGACGAACAGTAGTCTGCCGCAACCACATGTTTGTAGCAAAGAAAAAAACAGGGTCGTATATTGAAAGCCGCAATATTAGGATTGAATAGAAAATTAGCTAATAAGCTGCTACGGCCTAGCAAAGTTATGCAAATGTTGCTTTGCAATCGTACTAGTTCTTCAGGCATTCCCAAAAAAGGAAGGAGAAAAAACAGTTGCATACCTGAAGGGTTGGCTAATGTATTATAGAACTGAATAGAAATCATGCTTATTAGAAAAGCTGTAAGCTATAGATCATCTACCATAGGAATGACCTCAAATAAAGAGTTGCTAGAATGTTTGCATACTTTTAGGATAATATTTTCTAACTGAATAGAAAAGTAAGTCTTTGATTGCCAATTACGACGAACAATCAGTCGTAGAATGAACTTGATACTATTTCACTAAGGCAGATCTGCTGCAAGTTTATCCTTAAATAAACAGATATTAAACTCTTACGTGAGGGTAATGTTATCAGACGTCGTTAATGCAAAAATTTTTGAGTAAATAAAACACAATGACTTTGCAAAGCAAGCAGCTTCATTACTGACCTTTACATTTCCGAAAGGTATCCACTTATATAAGGACTAACAAAATTTATTGTATACATATAGGATGAGAAAAATGAAATTAATTAAATGAATTGCAGTTACAGTGGATACTTGCAAGTGGATATACCGATTACAGGTAAAATTTGAAAGCAAGGGAGACAACAGAGTTGCATACTTGAGAGATACGATAATTAAATTTGGATACTGATTTATATATGCCTATTGAAGAACTTGCCAAATAAAGAAAAATGTTGCCGCAGATCTTCACAGCTTTACTATCCTGTATGGAGTTGTAAAAACTATTGCATACTTGCAGGTTGGGCTAATGAAATTTTAGTGCTGAATACAAATTAAAGTATTTACTAGCAAAGACCATGGAAGTTTAAGCTATATCTGCAGCTGTTATTTCTTTATACAAAGATGGCCACCAAATTGCTTAAGTGAAGGGTATTTGAACCGGTTCATTAAACAACTGCTGTAGTGGATTGGAGCCAATCAAATTTTGAAAGAAATTTGTAATTAAGTATTCCTGAATTCTATAAAAATAAATAGTATCTTAAGTGAGTGGCTTGGTAAACTTTTCTGGTTCTTTAGCAGAACCAGTCTAGTGTAGAAACAGATTATAATATGCATGACTAGATTATAGTTCTGTTCATGTCATATGTTCATTGCTAAAGAATCTTACGTAATGTCTCCAGTATTTAAGACTAGAATGGTTATGGTGGTTTCAACTACTCAATTTTTAGGAAGCTGTCATTGCGGTTTGACTAAATCTTACAGTCAAAAATGTAACTTCAACTTCGAACATGACTCCAGCGTTCTAAGTCAAAATGAAGGTCTCCTTAAACATGACTCTAACGGGCCGGTCGCTTGTTGAATTCTTACAGAAAGGAAGGAACTTATCCAGGCAATATTTCAAGTGAAATGCCTACCATGTTAATATTAACTATAATGTATCCAAGCTCCATCGATCTTTAGTCATCATGATTTCCAAAACATAACTTGGCACTATCTTTGTCCAAAGCACCTCATCACGCACCATGATTTGGAAAGAATTTTCAGACACGTCTTAAGTAATAAACTCGTTAGCATAACGTCAGGAACCTCTCTCCTAGAAAAAGATCCTTAATCGCAGATTTATAGGCTTAACTACTAAACTTTATCACTTCATTGCGGCGAATGCTTTCTACATGAATTATTCTGGAACAACAATGTTCTATTAAGGTGTAATAAATCCTATGATTTACGTTATTAATGATTTTAAAATAATGCTGCTGAAGAATTCGAGAAACATTTTTGCCCACAAGCTTTGCACTCTCGGGTTTTATTCAATATCTTGGATGAATAACTATAGCTAAAGGAAGTATATGATTAGTCAGTCAACTTGTGCTTTCGAAAAAGAGTGTCTGTATACAAAGTGTGAAGTTATAAGACTTCGCATGCCTTGAAAGCTTCTTGTGACTTCATGTAGCTCCTCAAAAGATTTGAACTTTAAAATTTCCTTTAAAATAAATAAAAAAGCTTTAACTTGACAAACAGCAGAAGTAACAGTTATAGTTAATGGTATTGAGATTCCAATGATATTTTGGCAGTTTTTTGAAAGCTTTCGGTAAGTCTTTTCTTCCGACCATTGATTACAGAGGCAGTTGGACATATGAAAAACTATTTTGATATATATATTTACCACATAGTTTTGTTCAGTAAGGAGAATCACGACCTCAAAGCTCATAAAAGTTTCATCTGTATTAAACGCTAAGAACAACTTATTGTGGGAATGTGCTCACTTTTATAGAGCGCGCTAGAGAGCTGTTAGGAGAATAACAAGCTCCAAGTTTATAAGCGAATGATCACTTTTGAAAGCTAGGCACAACTTATTACGGGAATGTGTTCCTTTTTAATGAGAATGGTATAAGCTGTTCATCCAAAAAAATTAGAAGTAGTCATTGTCTTTAATATGAAATTCCATATAACCACCCATGTCTTCATATCCATTAGTTTGTGGTAGTTAAAGCCCTTTTAGTCCATGATTTCATTCTTGCACCTTTATATNGGTCCATGATTTCATTCTTGCACGTTTAAATAGCGAACAGCTTTAGCGTGCCCATTCGTTANAGTCCATGATTTCATTCTTGCACCTTTATATAGCGAACAGCTTTAGCGTGCCCATTCGTTACACCATACGACAGTCCAAGGCTACTCCCTCCAAATGCATTTAGGCTTAGTCCAGCTTTCTGTCCTAATACTTTGATTTCGAAAACACTTTCAGCGAGCGCTTTCGGAGTTAGTTCTAATATTTTAAGATTTTATTTCCAGCAAGATACCTTTCACCGCTGCAATTAGACCTGAGCNACAAGATACGTTCTTTAAAGGCCTTCCGTTTCATCATTCCTCCCTATCACCTTGATACCTTTCACCGCTGCAATTAGACCTGAGCTCTGTCACAAAATTGAACACCTTGTATTTTTTAATAATTTTGAATTGAAACGTTTACAATACTGCATTACTTAACACTATTTAATTTGATTCGAGAATTACATCAGCATTTCTATTGAGCATTTAAAGCCATTAGCAGTTATTGCTAGATCCCTTAATAGGGTAATTACACAAACACATGCGGTAAAAACTTTTATTGAGGTAATAAATATAATATTCAATTTAATGATTATTTGAAAGAGGCAAAGTGTTAATTTTTTTATTTGTTCTTTTTTCTTCTGTTTCAATACATCGGTCATAGACTGGAAAAATTATAAACTTGTGCAACGCAATTCAATAATTGATTCAGCCTATAACTCTCAAAGAGAAATACACAGAAAATGCATCGATTGTGGGATACTTTACACCTTAACTTCTTTCAATGCAATTTGGTGTAAAGAAATAGGTTCTGAAATATGAGGAAAACCATTCACCATTTATACTCGGTTTTAATGAAATGAGCTTAAGCGTCTGGGGTTTCACAACTAATTCAAATAATTAAATCATTACAAGCCATAGCTTTGTGTTGATCCGATAGGACCTTTATCATGCATTTGACTCAAATGACTTGATAAGACATGATTTTCTCCGCAAAAGCTTGAAGTGAATTCAAACATTGCTCGCGCGTTCTTAAATTTAAAGAAGATCGGTTGATGGCTCTGTGTTGTACTCGTTGCAAAATGAATTCTTACCTTTAGCTATATCACAAAGACAGCTCAAACACTTAAGCAACATCAGTCAATGGACCTGGAGTTCGTCCTCCATATGCTCAATTTCCACACTTTTACTCCAACCAACGTAAAAGTTATGACATTCATCGCAAGACCTAAAAATATAAAGTCAACAATTGCTCATGACGGCGTTCCCAAATTATATCCTTTCTTCGGGCTGCTCTCATTGAAGCTCTGACTCCAAAGATTTGGGATGCCTGATATTTAACTTGAATTTCGTTCCTAGTAAATATCTCAAATATTTCTTATATATTTTGAAATTAACGTTAACAACACAAATTCAAACTAGCACTCGATATTTCCGAATATATAGCATAGCGCCGTTACGCTTGTATATACTGAGATCCAAATGAAATCTTTATTCTACGCTATATTATCTTGTGATTTTTTTAAATGACTTTCCTTAAAAATATTCATTAAATATCAAATTACATGCCATATTTCAAAATACATCCGATATCATATAAAAAAAAAATTTGGACTTACTCTGAAGTATGCTTTATAACCAATAATTGGGTTATTTTTGATTCATGTTAACGCCATATTTTATTAATTGAAGTGTGGTCCATTAGTTCTGATTGAGACCTTATTAAATGGTTACTGCTAAGATGTTCCAAATAAGTTCATAACTTCGGATACATCCCATATCCCTGTTATCCTCGATTTTATTGATATTCAAAAATGTTAGCGTCAGTGCCACGTTATTCTACAATTTGAATAAAATTACGCCAACCCATTGACCAAAACTACCAGAATTTCCCAAAAAAGGCTTTTGACTACAACGTCGTTCTAATTTGAAGGCAATTTTGATTTAGAGATACACTTAAGGTTTTCTGTCAATCCTGCATAAATGCGTGCAAACGGTTCTTTAACCGCTCCTAGCATAGAACCCAATAGTCCAAACACCAAAATTTTAAATTTCTTTTATATTATTAAAAAAAAATTAATTGCTTAAATTGACCGAAGGTAAAAAAAAAATTGGGGTCCAGTATTCCGAAGATCTTGAACATGGGCCAAGGGAAAGCAACATTTAATGAATTTTTAACTTTATATATATATATGTATATATATATATGTATATAGTAAGTGCTAAATGGCCAAAGTAACCTACCAAAAAATGAAATTAAAATAATAAATAAATAATAATAAAATAATTAATTAACTAAAAAAATTATTAAGAGTTCTAAATTATTTTCAAATGATGAACCACTGATGGTGGTGACCGATTATTTCATATATCTTGTTAAATTAATTTCTTTATGAAATAGTTTTTATTATGAAACTCGCCAAGGCATATGTAAATCTGAAATTAATTTTGATTATATAATTGTAAGAATAAGTTATCGGAGCCCTATCAAAATATAAACTGCTTTGATCAGCAGAATTCGATTAAGCTATTTCCGTCCGACCATCTCTTCCTAACAAACACAAAATCTTGTAACAACGGCTCAGGCCACATTTACTAAATTTTCCACACAAATTCCGAAAAAAATTCTGTGCGAAAATGTTCGATCGAAGTTCTAATTTAATTATGTGCCGATCAATATGCCGTGTACCTCTAGAACAACTCTTTGTCCAAAACCTGAGCTAAAGTCTATTGCAGCCGATAGTGTTCATATTTTTCAATAAAACTTCTCAATTAGGTATTGCAATGTTTTCGGAAAATGCATATTATTGGATTAAAAGCAATAACACCTCCAGTATGTACCCCAATCGAACATTTTGAGAGATTTTAGTCACAACAATTAGTTAAGTATAATATAATTTTCAAAGTGTTTAACATACATTTGTATGATTCGATGAAAATCAGAGGTATTTCCAGTGCACCTACTTATTATTATGACAAAAAAGGGCGTTAAGCCAAATTAGTCACAATTAAAGTGAACTAAATTTCATTATTGAGTGGACGAAAATANAACTTATTATTATGACAAAACAGGGCGTTAAGCCAAATTAGTCACAATTAAAGTGAACTAAATTTCATTATNCTTATTATTATGACAAAAAAGGGCGTTAAGCCAAATTAGTCACAATTAAAGTGAACTAAATTTCATTATTGAGTGGACGAAAATATAATCAATGTGTGTATCAAATTTGATTCAGATTGGATGAAAATCAGATATAGATCCAGTACACCTACGTGGTCCGCAAGGAGTTTATAGACAAAGTAAGACACAATCATCAAGTAAATTGAACGAAATTTCACTTTTTGGTGAACATAAATACAATTATTGGTTTTGGGTGAAAAACTGATGTAATTCCAATTCACATATGTGGTCGGAAAGGAGAGTTTTAAACAAAGTCAGCCTCAATCATCAATGAAATTGAATAAAATTTCATTATTGAGTTGACGTTAATATAATCAATGTGTGTACCAAAAATGATTCAGAAAATCACAGATACCTCCACTACACCTAGTTGGTCCGAAAAGAGGGTTTTAAGCAATATTAACGACAAGCATCAATTGAATTCAATGAAATCGCATTACTTAGCGGACATTGTTTTGATCAATGTGTGGACCAAAAATTTGGATGATTCATTGAAAATCAGATGTACCTCCAGTACATATTTGTGTTCCGAAAATAGAAAGATTAAATTGAAAAAAATTTCATTACTGAGTGGACATAAATATAGTCAATGTGTGTATGAAATTTGATTCAGATTGGATGAAAATCAGAGGGACCGCCAATACACCTATGTATTCCGGAAGGAGGGTTTTATGAACAATTAGCAACAGTCATCAATTAAATTGGATGAAATCTCACTATTAAGTGGTCATAACTACCAAGAATGGTTGAAATTGACCAAAAATTAGAGTTCTTTCTAGTGCACCTATGTAGTTCGACAGTAGGGTTATAAGCAAAAATTACGACACGCACCATTAAAATTCAACAAAGTTTCATTTTTAAGTGAACATTGATATGGTCAATATGTACAAGAAATGGTAATACTTGAATGAATATTTGAGATACGTCCGGTACACTCATTTGGTCCAAACATTGTTTTTAATTAGAAAAAAAAAATAATTTCGTGAATTTCAACCATTTCATTTTATACTCAACAAATCATGAATCTCAAATTTCAACAATTTTTTGAAAAAAAAAATTTTTTTTTAACTTATATAATTTCTTATAACTATGTATAAATTTATTTATTTTAATAAAATTAATTTTTTTAAGTATTGGAGTTTTTGTATTTGTAAGTTTTTATTTTTTATATTTTCATACATATTTGTTAAGTGAATGGCAGCGCGTTCCGCTTTTACTTGAAACACGCTACCATATAATTTTTCAATATTTTGAATAGATTTATTTTGTTATTATTATCTGCCCCATGAGCAATAATACGCTGAACTTTGAACTTGTTCTGGAAAAACTAATCGCATGTAGCTTGCAGCGTTTTAAAGTCGTTGGCATGTAGGTCAAATCGGTGTGTCTATTATAGCAGAAAACAAACTTGAACAGCTCATTATTGTGCTTATTCAATTTGCTTAACGTCCACAATGCATACGATAATTTTATAAGCAGCTATTGAATGGGAGCAAGTACGCGCAAGTCATCAGCTGCAGGGCGCAATTAATGGCGGGGCGTTAGAGCGAAACTGATCATTAGCAAACTGACATTAATGGCATTTTAAGTAGCCCCGCGTTGACCCTTTGACATATTGGCAGCAGCAGCAGTGTTATAACGGCAACGTGGATCTGAGTACCGAGCTGCTGTATTGAACACTTATTGCGCTATTGCGTGTACACTCATGTCTACTGAAAATCTTCACATCAAAACAGCTTCTACCTCAAAGTCAGTTCTTTCATGAGTAAAAAAAAACAAATTGAGGTTTTAGAAATCGTGGATCAGAGGCTGTTACCATGAACCGAGTGCTAGGAGCTTATTTGACAGAGATAAATAATTCATCGAATATCTCTATGAGACTATTAGGAGCATTTTTAAAACTCAGTTTTCATAACATAATTTGTCAACATTGCTAACATGAGTTCCACATTTTTTATCAGTTTCAACACGTTTTAACCGATTTTAATTGCATTGATTGACTCATATGCATATGTTTTTTATGAATGCGATTCAACTTAAGAACTTCTTCGGCATTTACAATAATTGTACAGAAACAAAAAATTTGAGACAAACTCTTTGTGTGATATCCTTAAATCATTTCATAACCATTGAAGTGAATTCAGAATAAACTGCCAATACCCACTGATGTCCCCAAACAAATCACACTGAAAGTCAGTATTACTACAGTGAGCAGTGCTACCAATCTAACGAGAAAGATAATTTCGATTATCTATGCCGTATACTAGCGAAATAAGAAATATCCCATACTTTTTGAGAAAATTTACTACTTCAAATAAGAACATACCCTATTAAAGAAAGAGTTTTATTAAAAATGCAAGCATACTTTAAGGATGCCTCAATAATAAAACGCATAAACTTAAAGATAGGGGAAGTCTTCTGTAGCAGCGTTCTTGACTTTGTGAACAACAGCAACGACCAAGTTGAATTTTTTTTATTTTTTTTTTTATTTTTTTTTTTTTTGCAAATTACAGTGCTTTCGAAAGTTCAATAATCAATTTTCCTTTTATTGAAGACTATTAAATTTAAATGGGAAACCTGTCTTGAGGAGTATAATGCACAGTAAAAACAGGAAAAATGCCGTTTGTTTTTGAACGTCAAGCATGTGTTACTTTATATTTGTAGTCTATATTGACGAGTTTTCTACCCAAGTGTTTTGAATAGCTATTTCGTATACTTTCGGAATAAGCAATTTCAAGAACTTTCTTGAATATGTGCTACTTGTGGCAACTATAAGTCAACATAGTTGATTGAGGGGGCTAGTTGTGGTAATTTAAAACTCGTCAAGCGTTGCTCATATACTTATTTAGAAAGCTAGCACCACCAGGAAAGATAGAAATTTTGTCGAGCACTTTTTGAAAGCATGCTTTAAAGGGGACTCACTTATTATTTGCGAATATAATCAAAAAGGAGCAGATATTTTAATTCTACTCTAGAGACCGCCACATTAGAATTTGAGCACAATCAGCGTATTACAGTGCAGAACACCATTGCCAGCTAAACGACAAAATTGATATCGCTTTTTGCAAGATTGTAAAGTGCTGTGTATTATCCTTACTCGATTAAGGTATCATTAAATCGATTAGTAGTATCATTAAAATATTTACTTATATACTTATGATAGTAGGTTGGAGCAGAATTTTAGTGAAGGATAAATCCGAAGCATACTTTAAGGGAGATCTAAAAACTGTCTTTTTATTTGCAAAATCGGCAAGAAGAACGAAATATTTGAAGTCTATTTTATGGAGCGCTATATTGACTTGTGTGATCAAACTCAGCATGTGTATGGAGAACAGTGTTGTTAATCTAACGAGACAAAAATCTTCTTAATTTTTCACAAAATGTACTTTGCTTAAAATTACCACTTGCAAGCTAAAAGATGCTAAAGCAGTAGTCCTAACTGCATGAAGCCTTTCCAACCGACCACCCTACTACCGGTAGCTCTCTCTGACGTGGCTGATGCTCTGCTCTATCTTTAAGAAGCTTAAGATGCGATCTGAAGAACCTGTTTTTTTTTCAAGGAACTCTTTGTCATAGTAGCGCATACTTCATGTAATAGATCAAAGCAGCTTCACACGCCTCCACTTTGCTGCCTGTCCTTGAGCTTGCGGTTCTCATTTGCTCTCAAGCTGCTGGCGTTTTGCATATTTAATTCAATTTGCTCGCTGGAAGCGCATTAAAAGGCCATTGATCGATTTAATCTGCTGCCGCTTAATGTCAATGCTGCATGTGGCAACTGTCATTCCAAGGCATGGCAACGGCGCCAGCACAGCAACAACACAAAGCAACATAATAAAAAAATGTTAATAATAATAATAGTAATGAGAGCGCAAGCAAACGTAATGGCCTGATGAAAGAGTACGCAGCACACGACCGCGCTCCCATCGCAAGCTAAGCAAAGCACCCAATGCATAGCTGCAGGCGCAAACAGCAGCAACAATGATAACGACAACAGCAACAACAAGAACATGTTAACAACAACAAAACAGGCGGTGTTGGTGAAGGCGCTGGCGCTGGCAACGTTTTATTTGCCGCAGCTCGCCGTTGAGTGTCATGTCCAGAACAAACTTGTCTGTTTTTGATTTGCCAAAAATAGCATTAGGGCAACAACAAAAATTCAAAATGTAGTCAGCAGAATAGCAAAGCAGGAAAAAATCGAACAATAAAGAGTAGCGGAAAAAACAATCAAAAACAAGCGCCAGCAGGCAAAGTTCTTTTGTGTGGCAATGGTTGTGGCATTATGCTTGTCGCGCTGCGTTGGCAGTGGTAGCGCTGTGTTGGCCTCGTGGTGGTGGTGGCGAGGGTTGCACACGCAGCGAATTGAAATTCAATGCGTATTTGCACGTAATAACTATTGCCATTCAACTGCTAAGCGTTGTCAATGCCGCGCGTGGTCCAATTTTAAGTGGTTGCGGCAGATGACAAAGCAAATACAAACACAAACACACAGGCACACACACGTGAACGCTTTGCATGCGAAATCGTTTTGCTGTGCGCTGCTGTGTTTATTTGCATTAAATTGATTTTGTTTGGTAAATCCGTTTATGCGACCGCAAATGCCTCAAGATGTTTACATAAGCATTGAGCAATTTCCCGTGAATGCTTTTAACACTCACTCTCACCCACAAGGCGGCACCCTTCAGCCAGCACTTATAACGCAACACTGCACAAGCTTTGTTGGTAGAGTGTGCTGCGATTAGCGTAATTAGCGCATGATTAAGTGGCTCTGTGTGGCATGCAACAGTGGGAACATTAACCTATAGCAACTAAAAGCCACTAGCAAGCTAGAGCAGCCAATGGAGCTACCAGGTATTAGGTAACGCTTGCACACCGCTCTCTCCGAAGATGTCACGAGGACCTTTGGTTTCATCGGTGGTCTAAAAGATTGAGTCAGATTAAAGTATGCAAAGGTATAGGCATTCGCAAGCCTTCTACAATGGCACGCATGCGTAAAGCATTGCATATTCCATCACTCCATTAGTGCCTTTCAAAATGTCACATTTGCAGCAATGCTGGCAAATTGCAATGTTACTCTGACGCGACGTGACTTAACTGACTTGCGTTACTGAAGTTGTTAATTGTTGTTGTTCGATAACAAACAACCATTACCGCAAATGGCATATAATTATGGCAAATTGTTATTACCTGGGATGATGGTTTATTATTTTTTTTATTTTTATTTTGTTTTTTTTTTTTTTAACTAAGATAAGCACATGTTAATGTTGCACCAGAATGAACAAGCAATTAAATATTGCTCTGACGTTCTATTCAGTTGTTTATCTGGAACAGTTCCATTAATGAATGCCTAGTTGAAAGCACTTTGATGGCACTATAAAGTCATGCCGCACGACATGCTAATTAGCTGGTGTACTGTAATTGTACTTGCTTTCGAAAGGCTTAAGGTTAATCAGCGAATAGAAAAGTTGCTAAGTACGATAACAGCAACAACAACGGTAAATGCTAATTATAGCAAGGAAACAGTACAATGACTGTCGGAGCTGAAAAGGTACTCTAGAATTTGGACCAATTGCCCTCAAACTTATTTGAGACATACTTGATTCGAAAACACCTATTCGCAATGATAAGCAAAACTTAATTACTATTTGAAGTCTACTTTTAGGAGAAACATATAAATATGTTGGCCAATCCGAATACTGCGTCTTTTAATGATATACCTAGCAAAAAGTGGAAGATTAATTAAAATTCTTTACAAATGTAAATTCTTAACTTACTCCAGCAGCAAACTTAACAAGTCGCATTCCGCAATTTGTTCAAACATTTATTCAAAATATGCTTTAAGGCTGACTGGGTGATTTTCTTAATACTCAATAAAGCTCCTACAAGTCTACATAGACCTTTACAAATATCTCCTTGACCCATACTTTAAGCATGTATCAAAAATGTCCCACGTATTTATAGCGAAGTCTTTTTTAGGTAGTGACAAATAAATATTTTACCTATGCAAGAAGCGAAATGGCAGCTGCATCTATAAAGGAGCTACAACACTACACAGATCGTTGTGCTTAGATGTTTTTGAAGCATATTTTAAGCATGACTCATAAAAAGTCTCAGTTATTTATTGTGAAGTCTTTTTTAGGGAGTGGCAAATAACTATTTTAATTACGAAAGAATTAAAGTAAAGTCAAGAACATTTTTGTGCAATGTGGCGAGCTTAATTCTACAATTGTGTTCAACACTGTTTTGTATGACTCACTGACTGACAACAATATTCTGAAACCGCAGATGCAAGTTTCAGTCTAAAGCGAACCAAAAACTAGGAGACTGATTTAAAGATTTCTGTAAGTGAGGTTAGCCTTTAAGTACCACAATCTGATCGGCATGTTAGAGAAAATTTAAAGTCACATATTTATTGCAGTTTTAATTAATATTCAATTATTTAATTATTACTTTTCAAATAATCCAACTGAAATAAATATTTAGGGCCTGTTTTGAGGAGCAAGAAATAAACATTTTGAAAATTCTATGCGAACTCAAAATTTTGGATTCGTGCAGTAAAATATCAGAACGTATTCCTACGTAAACAGCAGTAGAGTTAAGAACTCCCTAGCCTGGGCAGAATTTAATAGAAACATTTATTCGAAGCCTACTTTAAGGAAAATACAACTGTTTTCAAATTATAAAGAAATTGTTATCCATATTTGAAGTTGTCTTTCAGTTATAGCATATTCAAATCTTACAAATCAAAGGAGGGAAGTAAGTCTATTAACTCTGCGACTTTGGCCAACACTAGAAAGCTCTGTACACACACAACGAGTCTAAATCGATCAGAAAAATATGAGCATTTGTATAGAAGAAAGTTCCTTTGGCACCAAATAATCTCTTAAGGTAAACGCTTACGACTTGAATAACTATGAAGATAAGAAATATTCCTGTTAAACAAAATTGAACAGCTTCAAACATCAGCAGACCTAACTCAGTCAGTTGACAAATTGCAAATATTTTCAAACGTTTTTTCAAAGCATACTTTAAGGATAATTTAAAAACGACCAACTATTTTATGACAAGCAAAATTTCATAAATATTTGGAGTGTTTTATAATGAGCGACATGTGAAAATTGGTAAAATGTCAATCGGAAGACTGCTTTAGTCCCACAGTACCGCCTCGATTTATTACATTCGTATTTTAACTAAAACAAAGAATTATATCCATTTTCTAACCAGTCTCAACGGGTTCATATAAAAGTTTTTTTTGCATGGAATACTTCCCTATCACTTCAGTGTCTTTCTGTAAGAATGATGAATTGATTATTTTTAAGGGGATTGTCTTCGTTCTTCGTGTCGTTAAATGAAGGCCAATACCGTATTGTTGCTGAGCATTGTCGTGTGCTGTTGGTAGTTTCTGCACGATGTTCCATT
>JXOS01094364.1:0-11483 GCA_001015075.1 Cirrula hians
TTCGATTACTCATTGGTGAAACCGATTGTGCTGGACAAAATTGACATTGCAAAATTGACATTGCAGTTCCATTCAGATGTTCAAGAAATATCATACCACTTAATTTAGGCAGATGGTGGACGNCATTCAGATGTTCAAGAAATATCATACCACTTAATTTAGGCAGATGGTGGACGGATTATGAAGCATTTGATCCGATTCGTGTCCTGTGTAAAATATTTAATGATAGTTTTCATGTAATAGTCTATTCGATGTCGGTATCAGCTTGGCGGATGGCGCTCCTCTCTTTCTAATAACGACTGTTAGCAATTTCTATATTTTCTAGTTGTAAATATATAAATGAGTAAATAAATAAATAAATAAATAGTGTCCAGAGTATCGAACCATATTCAATTGTCGGTCGGATAGATGATGTAAACAGTAACTTGGTTGTGCATGGGACATTAAATTCTTTGAACCATCAATTAATGCAAGCTAATACACAATAAGTGTTATTAACTGCTAAATTTTTATGATCAAATGAACAGAGCATTCAACCTGTTTTAATCCCCAATTCATATTGCCACAAATTAGTTATCGTTAATTGGATAAGCAGAATGAAAAATTTAATATCGTCTGCGAACATCAACATTTGGAGTTGAGAATTACAGACGCATGGGTACATCCCATAAAACGTTTACTCCGAATTTCACGGAAATCAGAAAAAAAGCAAGGCGTTTCATTGCATCCTACTGAAATTTGGTATGGACCTTTCTCTGAATCATACCTGATTTCATGGAAATTACCATAAAAGCAAATTGTTTCGTCACATTTTACTGAAATTTGGTATGGTATATTTTTCGGTTGTTGCCATGCGATTGTAAAATTTTTGCAGAATCAGTTTATAACTTCAGGTAGCTCCCATATCACATTTACTTCCGATTTCAAAGAAGTTTGTTACTTAAACGTTTTAACGTTTAAATTTTGAATACTTCGTATTGGCGTTTGCCCCCGATTCTATTAAATGAGTAATGAGTTTTTTTTCCGCGGAAATTTCTTAAAGTTGGTATTCTTGTAATTTGATGGTTTTATAAATTGAATGACTGTTGAGCAATATCTAGTCGGGTTTGACCGACTACTACATTGATCTTGTTAAATATGGGTAGAGATAAATTGTAAATGATCAAATTTGAAAAGAAACACAACTGCATTGCTAAAGGGTGATGACAAAAACAAGGATAAACCAGTTTTATAAAAAAGACGACTCGTAACGCTTTAATCAGCCTTTGAAAAGAAAACTGCTTTGACCTTGAGATGGTAACGGCGTTGTAAATATAAATAAATATAAATAAATATATATATAAATATATGTGAAACAGAGATTTGCTGGAAAGCTCGGACAACAGAAGTGTGAAGCCTGAATAATATCTGATCATTGACTTGTCGATTACAATTATTTATGTTTTAACAGATAAATCCATTTGTAAATCGGTTCAATTGTCTGAAATAAGCTAATTAATATCCCTCGACTTGTCCCATGAACCACTTGGAAGCTTGAAATCTCTTAAAATAGAAATGTTATCTAGATGACCAACTTTACCAATTACTACATTTAACAAACTTATTTTACGCCAAAAGCAGCAGCAGAAAAAGTAATTTGCATCACATCATGTTTTTGATTTTGACTAAAATGCACATTTGCAACGAGAAATGAGACGTTGAGCTTCGCCACCAAAATACATTGTCGACGGAAAACGTGAAGAAACATAGAGAAAGTTTGCAGGATCTGAGCGTAAAGTTTGACTGTTAGAGGAGGTATAATGCTTATTGTTCCTAATAATATTGGTCAAACTACCCACATTAGGTGTACCATTAGTAAAATCATTACTCACGGACATCGTGGTGATGCTGCCCATTTCTCACGTAGAACTAAGCCTATCTATACCGACCAATTTATATATCTGTTAACTTTCTTTTTACACTGGCAAAGCAAAGTGGCATACTTTAAGCACCATGATACGAAAACGTGGTTGTGTCGAACTCCTAAGTAAATAGTTTCCCGACTAAATCACCTCCTAGTGAGGATCAGTGGATAAACCTATTGAGCTACTCCGAAAACGAAATAGCTACAGAGCACTGTGCTTTTAAGCTAATGAGGTTGAGTTTAACTAAAAGAACAACAAAATATATGTTTATTCGTCGGAAAGGTCCCTAAAATAGAAAATTTGCACCAAAAAGTTCAATTTTAAAGGAATGAATATTCACAAAACTTGAGAGGGACCATGAAATTTTAATGTGAATGTAATAAAAAATTGGAATCACATAATGCGTTTATTAAATTATTAACAAAAGTTATCTCCAGTATGGTGATCAATAGATCAATAAGCTTTATATTATACGCATACGCAGGCAGATACTCATCTCTGTTGCAATTAAGTAGGAACTGTTTTTGCAGTGATTCCAATTTCTCAATATATCTGTTGTAAAGTGGATTCTAAATTAAAATACCATAGTCTAATATCGAAATGAAAAGAAACCAGCATTTTATTGTATTCATCGAATAATTTTTGCAGGACTTATTAAATATTTGTACATTTCAAAGGTTCCTCAATGAAATTTGCTTATCAGCATTGAAAAGTTTTGTAATGATTTCCGACATTTGAAACATAGCCAAATGAATCCATCCATCTGTTTAATTTTATCAGCATAGTAAAACACACCGGTAATACCTGCACAGTTTATATATGCAGTATTCGAGCACATACAAAAAAATGTAAAACGATCATTCGTATCCTGTTTACCAATAAACATTTCTTGAAGCAATAATTAAATTTTTTTTATATATATGAAAAATTAAAGAGTGTAGTTCATATCAAAATAATACAATGTTACCAGAGTGGAATGTTCTTACTTCGATACCAAATTGGCAGATAAGTTAATAGGCCATATATAAGAATAGGAAAAAATTAAAATAATTTGTTTTTTTACAAGTTAGTTCGAGTTTTTTTCTTCTCAAAAATGCAAGATTTATTCTGTAAAATTGGTTATAAATTTAATGCACAAAGTATTGGTTGACGCTAATGAATATTTTTTGTTGATCTTTCTGGTAATTCGCGGTTTTCCATCTTAAGAAAAATCAGGCTCTTTGGCCACTATCCACTCATCGATCCATATTATGACTTCATCGTAATTGGAGAAGAGCCGGTCACCCGAACCATGTTGCATCGATCGAAAGAGGTCGTAATCGGAAGGAGCAATATCTGGGCTAAGCGGCTGTGTGGTTAGGAATTCTCTAAGATGAACTTTCTCTTTAATATTTGCATTCGATTGTAGCAGCTAATACACCACACACAGCCGATATCATCATATACGCAGCATGATCCTTTCACTATGAATATTCGGCTTGCTAGTTGATGATGAGGCATGGCCCGGGTATCCATATATTTCCCGACGTTTTTAATTATCGCAATGGACTCATTTTTCATCGCTAGTCACTATTCGATGCAAAAACCTATTTCGTTCGCGCCGTTGGAGCAGTGGTAACGTGAAAAAACAGCGTTCGACGTCTCTTGGCTTCAGTTCATATGACACCCAATTTCATACTCCTCGATCATTTCTATTGCATTTCAACGTTGGCGAATGACTGATGGAGTAACTTGAACTGTTTTCCGCGTTCTCCTTGCGTTTGTGATTGGTCTTCATCGAGCCTTGCCTCTAATTGTTCATCCTCGATCTTTGTTTGCGTTCTTCGTCTTCCAAATCAAAATCACAACTTTTTGACCGTGCGAAGCACTTTTGCACGTTTGTTCAGCTAGAGCACTTGAATAACCATGTAGAATTAAATACAAGTGCGTAGCGTGAACGAAATATTTGAGTTAGACGGTTCAGGCGTTTTCAAATCATGTATCATTATCAGAATATGTATGTTTCGGGAATCCCCGTAAATATGCATGCGTAACCTTTACATACGTTATATGATAAATTGTTCCTTTGCAGGTCACACGGACTTCCAAAAAAAGGGACGGCATACAATCGGCAGTTTAAGTGGAAGATAACCTATTAATTGTTTTTAATTTCTCCGTTTGAATAGGAGACATTTTTTGTCCTTATGGACTACACTCTTTTTTAATTATGTAAGGAAATAATTATAGAATATGTCATTGTAATATAATGAGGGAGAATTGAAAAACAATCATAGATCCTCATAGTACCCTAACTTGTGAAACAGTTTAATTTTATTGAAATAAAACTGAAACTGTACCAGTAAATGCGTAAATGTCAGTGCACATTTTCCTGTTGGAACATGAAAATCGAAATTCAGAGGTTTTATAATGGAACTCCATTTTTCCGGTATTTCATTTATGTTAAAGAATGATTGGCGAACATCAGCAAATGTTATATTCCACTTGGGTCAAAATTAGGTTCGTTAAGATAACCGAGTTGTCAGGTACATTAAATCATTTAGATAGCCTTTATCGAATTGGATCGGGTACAACTAATCCAAAGACACTTTCTAAATCCAGGAAGCATCCATTTATGTTTGTCATAATTCTTGTTAAAAATATCTAGGCTGGTATACCTCAGACAATTAATAAGCGAAAATCGGAATCTTTCAAGTAATTTGATTCAGCGGAGGATTCTTTTGACCAATGCGAAAGAAATGAGAAATTAATTGAATTTGGAGGAAGCATTTCTATTAAATTTAGAATTATGTACGCGGGATATGTAATTTGGAGATAACCATCATGTTCAGAACTCAATATAATGGGACACATATTTTGAACTTTGGAGGACTCAGTTTCATTGAGGCACTAGAGTAAAGTCCGTATATGAAGCAAGCGAGCAGACACCATCTCGACAACATTTTTAAGTCCCTGGAGGAGAGCTGTCTACTTACGTTAACCGTGTACATGTCAATGGACTGTTCCCATAATTTAATGGAATCAGTCAACTACGATATGTTCAAAAAGTCAACTATAAACATGTTCATAAAGTGGATCCCAAGACGAGACATATTTTTCTTACATTTCAAAAATGGAAATCCATGTGTTGGACTCTTTGAGCATCATTACGCTTCAGGAGTATTTTCGGAAACTTAGTAGAAGTATTTCCAACGTAAAATTTACCAACAATATTTTGTATTGCGATATTTTGTATTTCGAAAGCAAAATTTTAATGGTTTGTCGCATATAATTCCTTCAAAACAACTCAAAATAAATGGCGATATTCCGAAAAAGCATGCAAAGAAATTACGAAATGATAGTGTGATGGTCATTTCGTTAGATCTTTTTCGAGGCGCACCAGAGTATCGATCATGTCGTTGCACCTTTTTAGAAAAACGCCATATTGTCACAATCCGGGATATGCGCTTTCTTAAGAAAGGGACGAAATAATGACTCCGTGAATAAAAAGCCGTTTAATATTGAGATTATTTCAGATGAATGGAAAAATAAGCTCTTATAGCAATGGTATGTTCTCAACTCTCTTGTTCACAAAATGCGTTACGATCAAATTATATACACGATAACTTATTTACTCCACAGTTTTCAGAAATAAGCATAGAAGCTAAGTCTTACATTGCATTGCGCTTTGGTATTGAAGCATATTTGATATAACGCCATAAGATTCTACAATTAGCGCACAATCGCTTCATAACTTCGCGTAACTTCCATAGAACGTCTATTTCTAATTTCATGGAAATTAGCATAAAAGCCGGATGTTTTATCGCCTGAAATCTTGGATGAACGAATTTTTCGGTTATTGCTATAATGTTGTTAAATTCTTATCTTAGGATGCACGCTTTATCTGACTTACTCCTGATTTATTGAAAAAAAGCATAAAGCCGGGTTCCAATTCCATGGAAGTTTGTTATTTAGACGTTTGAATGTTATTACCATATTATTCAGCAATCCGAGCGAAATCAGTGTATAACTTTGAATACATTGCTTAGGTGTTTAATCCCCAATTTTATTTAATTGAGTAAATACCAGTTTTTTTTTTTTTTAAAAATTAGTCAAGTTATCGTACTTAAAGCCGGGCAGACCGACATCGGTGTTTATGATAACTTGAGTTTTTTTGGGAACTAGAATATTGAAATTATTTTTGTGAACATAGGCCCATAACACGTCTTCTCACGAAAATCAGATAAAAAGCCATTTTCTTCATTGCTTGCTTCGAAAATTTGGTATAGAATACGGTTTAGGAAATTCCCATGACATTGTACAATATGAGCAAAAGCGGTCAATGACTTCTACTACCTCCCAAAGCACGATTACTCCTGATTCGTCGCATTGTACTGAAATTTCGTATGAACTAATTTTTTGGGCATTGCCATAACATTAAACTTTTTAAGCAAGATGGAAAGATGGAAAGAGAATTTTGGGGACCTCCCGTAGAATATCCCTTTCGATAATAGCCAATTGTTTCTTGTCATGCTACTGAGATTTCGAATTTAGACGATTTTACGATATTTCCATTACATACAAATCAAAAGCATCTACAGGTGTTTTACCTGAGATTTCAATTTAATGCCCCAACTCATCGGAATCTAATGGTATTTTGTATTGCTGCAAAATTTTGAGGATTTCATAAAATGACTGACTGATGCAAAATTATGTAGTCATTTTTAACCAACTATTATGTTCATCTTGTTGTATTTTATGAAAGTGTCTCCAAGAAATATCATCGGAAATGATTATTTTTATGCATTACATACTTTGCACAAATCCATAACACCCTCAGTCTATGACTAATGGGTATAACTTTTATCAGCATTATTCAATAATTCGATGTAGTGCTGTCCACACGTCTGTCCATCCGTCTTTCTATTGGTTTTTCGACCGTGTGTGTGTTTGTCTGTCTGTCATCAAAATCTTGGGCGAATGCGTTGNTCGTCTGTCCATCCATCTTTCTATTAGTTTTTCGACCGTGTGTGTGTTTGTCCGTCTGTCATCAAAATCTTGGGCGAATGCGTTGAGGAAGATTTACCAAACTAAATATTCTGATTTAACGGAAAAAGAGATAGAAGGCTTACTCCATTGCACATATTGGCTACAAATACATATGCTTGTCGCTGATATTTGCTAATTTAGAGAGCATTGATTTAACTAGTTAAGTGCTTAGAATGAGCCACGTAAAATAAAGTTCAGATAAATGTAAAATAAATTATTTTATTTTAAATTAGGAACAAAATCAATGTTTTAACCTATTTGAGTGTCTCAAATAGGCTGACCTAGATAAAATTCGGATGAACATGCAAATTGCGTATATATACTAAAATGAGCTTTTATGCCAATTAACTTAAGTTCAAAATTCAATTAAATTTGCAATGAATTTGAGTAATTTATAATTCAAAGATAAGCGTTATCGGATGATATAATCGAAATGATACTGAAAAATAATTTTCATTAACAATGGGTAATTGTATTACCAAAGGAAAGAAATACAATGAAATTAACTCGAACGTGACATGGATGCTCTGTCAGCCTTAGCCGGCTGTGGAATTCCTACTTGTTGTTTAATAATTTCTTTGATGTTTGGTTCGTGGGAGGTAGCACAAATTTATCAAATTGTAGAAGTTTAGGTCAACATCTAAAAAGTACTTTAATCCCAGTCTATGGAATGCATGCCATTGATGGTCAATTCAGCGAATTTGTGGANTTGATTCAGTCTATGGAATGCATGCCATTGATGGTCAATTCAGCGAATTTGTGGAAAATGCTCCAAAACTATTGTCTCATTCCCTATAAATCCGAGATCGTTATGAAAGTATTATTAAAGCAAATTTCAGCATGGGCTATTAAATGTTTATAGTAGGTACAGTATGTAATGCATAATAATGATAATTTCCAAATTTCTTTAAATCCATTGACCGATAGACGAGCATGATGACTCGCGTAATTTTTTGAGCTAAAGTACTGAAATTGAGTATCTGAACACATCGGTGTACCTGAAAATAAAAATGTACAGTTAATTTCAGGAAAATTAGGATAGGCTAGTGGTAAGGTCGAAAATTACTGAAACTTCTTATTTTCACATGGTTTGTAGTTTGATGGAAATCTGTCAATAAATTTGGGCATCTCGCAAAGACCTTTTAATTGTATTAAAAGCCACTGGTGTCATTGGAATTTACTTAACTTTTTACAATTTCAATTATATAATAAACACATTATAAAAAATCTTTTTTTTCCAGATTTGACTTGATTTAAGCAATAATTATTCATATTTGTTGGTTTTATTACATTTTTGAAAATCAAACTTAATCAATTGCAAAGTTAAAATAATAAGAATGCCTTGGAGACGTTAAATTTACGTTAAATAATATTATATCATTTAAATTTCCTTGCTTTTATACATAAAATACCGGCTATTATTTGATCGTGTGCCTATGAATTTTGAGCACCGCAATGCAATAGAAATGTCATAAGAACGCTAATCAAAAAGTTGTTCGTAGTTTCCCATCTCATTTCTGTAAAAATAAATAAACCGGTTTTGCCCAAANCTAAATCAAAAAGTTGTTCGTAGTTTCCCATCTCATTTCTGTAAAAATAAATAAACCGGTTTTGCCCAAAATGTTTTCATACCAAATTTCAGAAGATTGTGATGAAACACTTGGCTTCTATGGTAGTTTCCGTGAAATCGGGTGTAAATGTTGTATCCGATATTATGGACCAATTTTATAAAACTTTTACAATATCATGGTCATGAGGCAAAAATGATTCCAAACCCAATTTGAGAGGCATTGACTGAAATATATGGCTTTTTAAATTGGTTTCCGTGAGTTGGGAACAAAACGACCTACCGATTGATTAAGCACATTTGTAAACGTGATCTGGATTTTTACAATGTATGTCCTCAAACTGGATTTAATTACTCTAGGTCAAAACTGACTCCAGTTATAGTACTTACGGGTAGACGGACCTTAGTATTGATCCTTATTTATGGATTCTTTGAATATGTCTACAGGCAACATATATTCGGAAACGATTATTTCTATGTCTTACATACTTTGCACAACGCCGTAATTTCCAATGGCTATGACTTATAGATATTAAGAATTTGTCGAATGAATATTTTGAGTTGGATTATTAGATTTATCGTATTCGCAATGCATTATGTGTTTTATTGGAATCTGAGCCAAGCGATTGAACAATTTATAGACTTTATCTTAGATTCCATTGTATTTAAACCAATTTCACCTATTAACCTGTTAACTGCGTTGTTTTTTTTCAAATCCTTCTCACGTTGCGTAATTAATATTAAGCGTTAAGAGTTATCTCGACTTACGCAACACAATATAATTTTATAGCGCAAGTAAGGTGGTGCTAATGAGTTACAACAACAATTAACTTATATTACGAATTTACCCTTAGTAGACACTTAATCTAAATAAAAAGAATATTTATTACTTAATGACACCTGCATTAGATCTTATTAAAAAAAATGATCTTATATCTCCTCAGAGTTTTTTACTTTCCGGGACGAGTTATCTCGTCTTTCGCAACACAAAAAGGTTTTGCTTGGACGAGTAAACTCGTCTTACGCAGTTAACAGGTAAACAGTCTAAATTTTGTATTGCTCATTTGTCCAACACGGTCCTATATAACAAATTTGCCGTTATTGCGCGCATTTCGCTTATTTTTATTATGTGTCAACAATATTTAAAAAACGATAGGCTTATTTATT
Organism: Cirrula hians; assembly: GCA_001015075.1. Lineage (NCBI taxonomy): Eukaryota > Metazoa > Arthropoda > Insecta > Diptera > Ephydridae > Cirrula > Cirrula hians. Next base: position 9,664 of record JXOS01094364.1, read on the forward strand.
TATGATTATATTCATGCGAATAAACATAAAAACTCGATAACAATTATAACAACGGAATTCGAATAATATAAATGTGGATGCCACAAATTGTCCATAAAAATGCAATTTTGCAGTTGACTGGACAGCAGATCGAAAGCAATATAAAAATAAATAAATAAATAACAGAGGAATAAAATATGCATAAGCCATAAAAGTGAAAAACAACATTTTGCAAAAACAAAAATTTAAAAATGGAAGAAGCATGTATGTGCGCAAATACAAACATAATAATGCAAAAATCGCAAGCAGGATAAGTGCAGCAGGTGCATGTATGCTGACAGTTCAAAATAGCACAAAACAAAAAGTGAAAAGGTTAAAAATACACATTTGTGTGAATGTTTTGTGCGTTTGCATACACGTTTGTACATAAATGGGCTGGTTATCATTTATCAGCAAAAGTAAATAATTCTTTCATTGTGTATTATACAAAAACTGTGCATTTTATAATTTGCTTCTGGTTGTCACGTGACGTACATTTCATCCTGAATGTCTTTTAATGTCCAATAAAAACACAATAGGACATGGTTAAATAACAATGAGACAATTGTCCATTTTAAAATTTTCTGTGTGTAGTAAACAGTTGCTCTTTTTCACACTTTTCTTTTTTGTGACTGTAGAACAGAGGGAGAATTGTCAATGTTAGGCTTCAGGGCAATACCAAATTGTGAAGACAATTTTATAATTTCAAATGAATAAATTTTTTAATTGTACGTTGTGTAAATATCAATGTATTACATGGTTAATCCATATACAATATATTTAAAAATTTGTCTGGGTTTGAGAAAAGATATAAGAATGAAGAAACTGTTCTATTGGGTTGTACGAAAAGAAATTAGTGTTTTCAAGTATAGGTAGCCCTGGACATACTTTTGAATGACTTCTTTTAACGGCATGATTTTTTTGTTTTTACATTTGTTAGCTGTCAACTTCAGCTTAGTTACAGAAAAATTGCCGGTCATTCTGTTAACAATTGTTGGATTGGCATTAGTTTAATATAGAATCAAAAAAATTAATATTTTTGACATAATTTTTATATGTGTAAAGGAAAAAACGCAGATCAAGCTGCAAAAGTTTCGTTATGTACTGTAGTATATGATGTAGAGCCTTAAGAGAAACACAGTGCGCGAATTGGAGATTTTTCACTTAAGGACTCAGGTCGGCCAAGTGATGTTGATGATGACGATTTAGTCGCATCGGATAATCATGTAACTGTGTGTCAGATTCGTGAAAGGTTAAAAAAAGCAATAAAAGCGTTGCTGATCATATAAGACGTCTTAAAAGAACTTGATATTTGGGTATAACATGAATTGAAAGAATTGTATACAATAAAGCGTTAAACTGCTTATGATTTTCATCTTAAACTCAATGATTTGATGATGATGATGAATCATGATGAAAAATGGATTATTTACAATAATGTCAATCAAAAACGTGATAAAACACCACAAAATACTTCGAAGCCTGATATTCACCAAAAGAAGATTACTGGATTTGGAAGGGTATGGTATNTATTCACCAAAAGAAGATTACTGGATTTGGAAGGGTATGGTATATTCTGCATAGCTCCCATGTCACCAAACGGTCAATTCATGTGGTTGCCATTAACAACTGGACAAATTGTATGAATCAATCAAAGAAAAACGTCCGTAATTGGTAAATCTCCGGGAGTAATGTTTCATAATGGCAACTATAGGCCACCTTTATATCATCCTCCAAAAATTATTTGAGCTTGGTTGGAGAGTGATGGAACATTCACCATATAGCTCTGATCTTGCACCAAC
>JXOS01094378.1:1747-16976 GCA_001015075.1 Cirrula hians
TTCAATTTAAAATATATATATATATATATATAAATAAATTATTTCCCATTATTTGAAAGGCTGTCGATCTGGTAGTGTAACTCCAAAGAAAACTAATATACCATCAAGGCCAATTAGTGCAATGTCGTCGTCTGCGGTTACTAATTCTTCTACTCGTCGGCTAAATAGCGATTTACGGAAACCTCGACCTGCAAGTATTGCTGGTACGGCTGTTTCATTAGACGGTAACCATGCTTTCATTTGATAAATTCCATGATTTTAACAAATTATATTATTAGAAATAACTTTCTCAAAAAAAAAATCAACTAGTAATACTGCATCCCCCACGTCAACGGTATCAACGCCGAAAAAAGTTGGAACAATGATGTCAACTTCATTAATATCTTATAATTTTAGCAATGATGACAAAAAATGTGTTTCTGACCAAGTGAGTTGCACAATTTCATTGATCTTCTGATTGAGAATTAATTTGGTATATAGGTTCCCCAATCGCCGTGTTCCACGAAAACTTTAAGTTTAAGAACTTTTAGTACTGATCTTTTAAATTGCAATGACAAAAAGGTAAATAAAGCAACATCTTCGTCAACTCCATATTCCAAACAAATTAAGTCAGAAACGAAAGAAAATGACCAACAGGTCTCCAATGAAAATAGAGATATTCCAAAGAGGGACTCTTCGGTAGGAGAAGCAATCCATCCATCACTTATTTCAACAAATGAAACAGTAAGTTAATTATATTATTATTAATCTAACTATACCGAATGTTTTAAGGAGAAAAAATGGATTGAAAATTCTGATAATCTACATGAAAATATTGAAATAACTCCATTGGCAAAGAATAAAATAATCACAGAAGAAGAAGCAAAAGCGGCTCTTGCCGAAAGACGTCGTTTGGCAAGAGAAGAAGCTGAACGACAAGCCGCTGCAGAGCGCAAGCGCATAGAAACAGAAAAAGAAATGGAATTGAAACAACTACAAGAAGAAGCAGAAAAACAACGTCAATTCGAAGAGGAAGCAATTCGTCTTGCTGAAGAGCAACGAAAAGCGGAAGCTCAGCGCTTGCGTGATGCTATAGAGGTAATTCTGGGTTTATTTCAATCAATATCATAAACGTATTATATGAAACAAACAAAAAAATTACAGGATGCAAAAAAGCGAGAGGACGAAGAAAAACGGAAAAGAGAGGAAGATAACCGACAAAGATGTGAACGTGAGGAAATCGATAAAAAAATTAAAGAAGAAGCTGAACGGCAGAGAATGGAAGTAGATGAGCGATTGAAAAGAGAGGAAAAAGAACGAGAAGAAAGACGAAAACGTGTGGAAGCGATAATGGCGCGTACCCGAAAAGTCGCAGTTTCCACAGCAAATTCTAAAAAGGTGAGTTCGCTATGAAATACAAGTGACTAATTTTGTTTAAGCATTTTGTTTTTAAATATTATAAAAATCATAATTTTACTACAAATTCAAGGATCTATCAAACGACCATAAACGCGATGACGTGTTTTGTCCAGAACCTCACAACCCTATCGCAGGAAGCAATACTAAAATTTCATTCGACCAAGATTCGAAAAGTAAATCGTTTCTTGATGATAGTACCACTGAAACAGATTGTATTAATACTATACTATCAAATATTTCAACTGAAGATGAATTAAAGAAGGATCCACTCGATGACTCTAAATTGATTGACTCTAAAAAATCGATATTAAATGTTGATAAGGAGAGCAAAAATTACACTGCAACAAATATGGTAAAGTTAATTTCTGCTACAAATGGGAACAGCCATATCGAAAACCTGAATCAAAAGTAAGCACTAAAAATTGACTTTATATGAACTATTTTTGCAAACAAACAATACACATTAAAGAATAATAAAATCACAGATCAGGTATCTTTCACCAATATATGAACGTCGGTTAAAAAATTACTTTTTTTTACTTAGCACAATATTTTATATTTTATTGAAGATATGAGTTTCTATACTAAAAAAAAAAGAAAGAAACAAAAACACTTTACAAGAATCTCATTGGGCAATGTAGGGAATATTTGGACAGAAGTAGTGCGTTTTAGAAATGGCCCAAAAACACATTCGAATACGACTACCTCACCAATATTTAGATCGTTTTCGAAAAAATAAACTGGATTTTATGAAACAACCAAGCGGCTAAAGACGTGAACCTGGTTCTTTAGCTCCGAAACAAGTTAGTCTTCAAAAATCGACCAAAAAGGAATTAGCATTATTTGCGATGCGAAAAAAAATTTGGTTGTGGATTATTTGTAAACCGATGAAAAAGTACATTCTGACTATTATTGTATTGTTAAACCCGCTGAAGGAAAAAATACATGCAAGAATACGAACTTCTTGTTCGCATTTTGCAGCCTTACTAGATTCTCACTTTAGTTATGCAATTCATAAATTGGAATCACGGTAGAACAGGTCTTTTAATGTTCAGGGAGACAATACTTAAAAAAAGTGCAAAGCAAAACTTATTGAACAGGAAGGAATTATTTATATCTTACACAGTGCTTGCAATTTCCTGAACACAATTTTATAAAAAAAACCCTAAAAAATCAATCGTCATATTTCAATACCAAAAAAGATTTTAAAATAGTAGTCTTAGGATGGATTAAATTGTTGCGTGCAACAAATAGATATTTTAAACATTGTAGAGTGGAAAACCCCCAAATTTCCAAACTATAAATATTTATGAGTTATTGAACAACATCAATGGTTTATAAAAACTATCAATATTTTCAGCATTGCATGTTTTAAAGCGTTGGTTTTCCATCATTGATGAATTGGTTCCTTAGTTTGGCCTTAGGGTAAATATTGAGTACAAATATTTTCTCGGAGTATCGGAACAAATTGTCGAATCAATAGCAAATTTAAACATCGAACTTCAATTTTACCGCAATGTTTGCGCACTTAAATTCAATAAAATCAGGACAGCGAAATTTAATCAATTTTGGTTGTTTCTCAATATCCAACATTAAGTTGTTCATACGGCTGTTTCAATTTCAAATTGACATTTTTAATTTTCTGAAGGTGTTAAATGATGGCTATACTGGTCATTTTATTAAATTATACACGTTGTCAATGAATTGACAAGTATATATTGTTTTTGTCCATAACATTTTAATTCCCAGCAGACCTATCACAATGTATGCCGATATAATCAGCATCACTTCATAATTCGATATAGCAATTTCGTTCGTCCGTTGGGGTTGAGCCAGATCTACCAAACTTGGCACCCAGTTTTAATAGAAAAATCATACACCTAAGTTTTGAGTTGGCTCCGTTTAAAATAAGATAAATTACCCTCAAATAAAAAAAAGAGGTTGCTGAAATTAAATAATTAAGATTATATTGGTATATTCTAACAATCTGCTAAAAATGGGCTAGGACAGACATATTGCAGAATTAACTCCATTATAGCTATGTCTCCAAATTGTACATGTTGGTTCTCAAAATAACTTAGCATGATGATGAAGCTTAGCAAATTTTTCAGTACAAATGAATTACATCACTTAACGATATTTCGATAGAAGGAAAATTGACCCAAATAGCTAATTAGTTTTTGATAATATCGAATTTGGGATCGAATCGATATACATTATAAAAGCATTTTAACTACAGTTATAGTAATAGAATATGCTATTGAACATACCCATATTGAAATTATGTTTTCAAAACAACTCGCAGATTAAGAATGTTAAGAAAAGCAATAGACGGATGTTACATTTAAGATCTGTGAAGGATTCGAGTATGTCAATTTCATGGTGTTACAACATAAGTATATCGGCGGGGCAATAGTTTGGAGCGACGGGCCATATGTCATTTTAGTTTAACCTAGCTACTGAATTAATTTTAGTATCAATCAATCAAACAATCTTACCGTGTGATGTAGTGAAGTAATTGGTTCTAAGAATCGAGCATTACTTGCTTTCGCTGATCCATCTCCAGCGATTTTTGACACACTTTAATAATAGTGGTAATACCACTATAAGGTTTTTGATTCTTGTTGTAGGTTTTTATTAGATTAGATTTAAAAAAGAAATATGAGATCCGATCAATACATATAATAGATTTCTTTTTAGTTTGAACAATATACCGATTAACTTCTAATTTCGCTTTATTATTGTTAAGCAGGCACATTGATAATTTCTTCATATATGATAATGTGTCCTCATATATGAAAGGTTTGTAGAAATGAATTGACTGATAAATGAGCCGTGTATTTGAAAATTGTATGTTTTTTTTTTTTTTTTTTAAGTTTTCCATCTGTTTCTTTCATTCAATTATTTACCAGATTTTTGAACTTTCCATAGCTTTAAAATGGTCAGATATTGTTTGTTGTTCAACATTTCAGCTTTCTGCCATTTTGTTTGCGACTCAAAGGGGCAGTTTCATCTAATTGAAACGTTTTTAGCATTCTGTCCTGTTCTTCATACCTGGCGTCAAAATCATTGGCCCATAGATATGGTCAAATCAAAAGCTGCACTTAACAATTTAAAGTGGAAATACAAGATAAAATACACTCTGGTCTCAGAAGAGTATAATCGATAAAGAATAATACTTATCAAACATGACAAACATAATTTCTTGAAAACAACAAGTGTTTTCCATAAAAAATGTTTTTGTATGGACTATTCACTAAGACATATTTAAGTGCAATGAACTCTAATTTGACTATAGCTTTCGTGAAATTTAAAGTGTCTCTTAAATTTAATCATTTAAGTAATTAATTTAGTAAGGCGAAGTGAACAGTCCTTCAATCACATTTTAGTTCAAAATCACTCTAATTTTGACAATAGCAAGCATGAAATTTAAACTCGCTTTTAACTCAAAGCAATGTATCAAGTAAAGTGTACTTAATTTGGGACTATAGCTACGTCCTAATAAGTTCTGTAAGTTCTTGAAGCCATCGTCGACACCTTTTTCGGTTTGATTATGATCGTTTCAGTAATGAATGAATGACCATATACTACTGTGTTCAAAACGTAATGTGAATTTTTAATTTAAACTTGCTTGCTAAAGATTTCAGAAGAAACTGTTTTATTTTAATGTTGGTAATAGTTTTAGTGACATCTGTGCCAAATTTTATTTGAGTGTCATCATTGGTCATATGGTTACGCTTGTGTTTTCTAAACGACTAAAAGTGATTTTGGCAATTCTTACAAAATTTGATTTTGCTGAGCAGAGAAGTGTCATTATATTTGCGGAATGAAATTTCGGATTCGGAAACGTGCAGAGAGTTGCAGAGGGTCTTCGGTTAATCAACTTTGACACAGAAGAATGTTTATAAGTTTTACAAACTCTTCAAAGGAGGCAGAGACTGTGTTGATGACTGGAAATGGTCGATTGACAATAAGAGACTTTGTCGATATAGTCGGCATTTCAGTTGGATCAGTTCATACAATTTTGAAGGATCATTTGGACCTAAAAAAACTCAAATCTTGTCTGGTGTCAAAAACACTCAATTTCCTCGAACGCACTATTACGGGAGATGAAACTTCGATTATCGTGGTGTTGTGTGGAGTTACTTCCAACAAGGAAATTTGTTTTAGTGTTAAGCATCGCGTAAAGCTATAAGTAAGCTCGCATTTGCATTACGATAATCCGCCATCTCATACGGCATTGATAATTCGTAAGTTTTTCACCAAAAATTAAACTCATATCGTTCCGCAACCGCATTATTCACCAGAATTAACTCCATGTGCTTTTGGCTGTTTCCCAAAGTCAAAAGACCACTTCGGGGACACCTCTATGAATCCTGAAGAGATTCAACGTGAATCGCTGCGCGCTATGAAGGATATATCGGGAAACGACTTTTTGGCATACTTCGAGGAATGGAAAAAACGTTGGCATTAGTGCGTTGCTTGAGAGGGGGAATTGAACGGCATGAAATTGATTTGAATGAATAAATAAAGATTTTCATGTTATAACAAAATTTACCTTCCTTTTTGAACACAGGAGTAAGCGCTCATTTAATAAAAATCAACAATTTCATTTATACAGACAAAAATAATTTGACTTGACAATAAACATTGAACTGCCACAAAACAATTTTTTGGTTCAACAACAATTATTTTGGTCACGAGCCCAATTTAGAATGGGCTCGAAAATCAAACGATTTATGCGTTTTGTATAATACCCATCTTGAGTGAAGTGAAAGTAAGCAAAAACGCGGACGCAATACGGTTTGCATAATAGATCCCTTAAACTTCGACTTAGTTGTCGAGATTGAACATGTAGTTATTGGCTAATGCGGGTGTGTCAATGCTGTTGTTGGTATGCTTTGTTGTTTGATTGTATGCTGTTCTTATAGTCTTATGTCTAACGGTAGTATTGTGTATCCAATATATGCCTTGACGCCTAACGCGTTGTTTTGTTTTTTTTTATTTATGTGAATATATTTGGATGGTTTGATTACCTTTAAAACATATATTACTATTGTTATTGTGGTCAGCTCATGGATGTAAATTTATGGTAGGCATAATTTCACATTTTGTTTACAATTGTATGTTTCAAACACGCAATAAATAGAAAAGAACACTCAAACAATATAATTGGTTTTATACTTTTTAACACTCGTTCATCACGGAAGTATCACTCAAAATTATGCTCCTTTGCTTGGATTCCATATTTATGATTTTAGTAATGATTACAGCATAATACAATGAAGACACAGCTGTCAAATTGAGAGAACGTTCAAAATAAATCCATTTTATATGCGATTTCATGGGACAGGATTTGGCTTGTAATACACATTTTCTTCAGCACTGCAGTTCCTCCAATTTTTTTCTCATTTACATGCAGTTGTCTGCGCGATATTAAAAAAAAAAAAGTTTGCTATGATCAATTATAAATTTTAGTATTGTTGTACCTATACTAAATAGCAAAACATACAATATACAATAAATATTAAAAACATTTCTTTATTATATATTATTAGCGCCAAATTATTAAGTCAATACTATTAAAAATAATTTAATCAAACAACAACGAATGTTGCATTTGAAATAGCGAATCACAAGTATGTATTCCTATTTTGTCGAATCCTATATTCACCGACAATTTTATAAATATTGGAAATACACGTTTTCATTGGCTGAGCCAAGCTCATCTACTGAATATACACCCAGGATCGTATTTTGATATGGTGAATTAAATATATGCTAGCACATAGCTGCAGTATTATTTAAATATAATTTACTTCTATAAATGATACACGAAAAACATATTAAAACATTAACTTAATTCCTTTGCTGAAAAAATGCAATTAATTTGATGATCTTCCAATGTGATTTTTGCCATTGATGTTTTTTATACACACAACAAATTTTGTTTAATATTAAAAACTTTTCTTTATTAAAGTGTTCTAATGCTAACAAAATTTGTTGTATGTATAAAATAACTTCAAGAGCAAAAATAGCGTTAGAACAAACTAGAAGGACACATCAGCATTTATACAACAACAGTGGCGAACCGTCTAGGAAAACGAAATTGGTTTAACGATATTCCGCTTTGCTGGACGGTTCGTATTTATTATGTATGTAAGTTGTGGACGTTTCTGCTGAAAACATGTAAGNGTGGACGGCTCGTATTTATTATGTATGTAAGTTGTGGACGTTTCTGCTGAAAACATGTAAGAGAGACACGTGACGTCAGAAAACAGTTTTGCTTTAGTCAACTGTCAGTGTTCCGACTCCTATAGACTCTGGTCATAAGCTTATGTTGATAGAGTGAGCAACACAGAATAATGGACAAATGTAGGAATATCCGCTAATTGGATTTGTCCATTCTTCTGTGCATGTTTATTTTTGGCAGTATTTTACCCTTTCGCAGTAATGGGAAAATATGAAATATCACTGGTAAATTATGAGGAAAATAGCAAATTATACCTTTACTTTTTCTATACAGTATTATGCTGTGATTACAAACAAGATCAACCTCAATCTGAGATATCAACCGCTTGCTATACAGAACATTCAATTTCTTTCTGGTTTTCATGCTTTACAAATTATTTAAAAAGTATTAATTCTTAATTTTCAATCAAAAATGTTGAACATGTTATTAGTTGATTTTTTTTTTTTTTATATGCTCTTAATTGTTTTCTTGTATTTGAAATTAAAACTTTGTTTGAGTGCCGCTCATAATGCTTAGTGCAGTTTGCCCAGGTTCGTTGAGCGTGACGATTTTCTTTTTCCCTCAAATTTTTTTTTTTTCATATCAAATACGCACCATTTGTTTGCACAATCGTAAATATCATTTGGTAATCAAATATAAGAGTTCAAGGCGTGATAATTTTGAATAAAATCAGAAATTAAGAATGATTTATAATAAATGTAGGGTTATTTAATTTCCCAAAATCCTGTGAATTAAAATTAATATTTAATGCATAATTATTATTATAGAACAAGTAAAAAATTGTCAAAAGTATAAAATAAATAAAAAAGTAAGTATATAATTTGTAAAAAAACTAAAGGAAATTTCGTGGAGACCTATATTTTTTATAAATTTTACTTAATTCGAAATCATATAATAAACATAAAAGCAGACAAAATCAAAATCCTGTATTAGTATGACGAACGGCATAACCATCTCGCAATACCATACATTCATTACTGATGCGGATTGACCAGAGCCTATAAGACAGTCATGAACAGCTTAATCTTAAATCACCCATTTTTGCCTGCATGCTCGGGAAACGATTGGCACATGCATTTGTTACATGAACACCACTGTTATATATTGTTCGTTAAACATTTTTTTCAACTCCTCAGCGGCAATTTCAATGTGCGCTTGGTTAGTATGGCTGCGGCCAATGTTTACAAAATGCTATGCTACTTAATGGCAGTATGACGATAATGCATATTTATTGTTTTGAGATGAATTTTATTTACTTTGGTATATTTATATGCTTATAATTTGCGGGTCATAAAATATGATTTGTGTGACATGTAGACTTGAACTAAGGGGTAAAATTTAAAAATTTGTAAGTTAATTTTATATGATGGGCGGTTGTTTCTTTTAATTTACCTGTTAATTGGAATAAAAATTTCCCCTTTACGCATGCTCAATGGAAAACATATATTTTTTTACCTGGCTATGGGTTCAATTCATTTATTGCTGACGTTCGTGTGTAATTTTTTACATTCACCTATTCTTTTTGATAATTTATTAATGACCTGCATAATTCTTATATTAATATATTTTCTCACAGTGTATAAAGGTGAGCGCAAAATGTACAGATGCGCATTTCGTGAATTGAGAAACGAGAATATCACTGCTAAAGGAGTTGCAACAAAGACTGTAAAATAGGAAGACAAGCCAAAACGGCATTCCGTTAAAATCATTGCATTTACAGCATGATATCAACATTGCGCTCCCTAGAATTTCTAATTTTAAATGAATGTTTTATTATGAAAAAAATAGAGAAATTGAATACAAATATTTGAAAACTTATCAAAATACATAGTAGTTTATGCCATTAAATGTTATTTATTTTATACAAAATTGTGGAAACAATTTTTAAATGATAAAAAAATAATTGTGTATTGTTATGTAAACTTTTATTTTTAAAACGACTTCTTTAAATTATTTTAAAGTTTGAATAATTTACAATAATAAACAATGCGCCAACAGCAAGCATTAATAATTATGCCAATTTGCATAATTTGACATTTTTGATAATTTTAAGAAATTAGCATGCAAATTCAAGCGCTAATTAATGTAAATGTTTACGTAAAATTCATGTTAATAATTAGAATCAATTGACTGGGCGTATTATGTGAGTGTGTAAAGTATGTAATGCATAGAAAAACAAGTTTCCGACTTTATGTTTCTTCATATGTTGTCCCTCTGTCTGTCATCTCGATATATGAGTAGGTTTATAGATGGATTGATGATTAATTGCGTTTCTGAACATATTTTGTAAAAAGTACGGTTAAGTTCGTTTATGGGTAAATTCGGTCCATAACATCGGGTACCCCCCATACAAAGTTTAAGAATAAAAGACAAGTGTTTCATCACATTTTACTGAAATGGTATAGAAGCATTTTTGATTTATTACCATAACATTGTCGAATTTGAGCACAATCGGTCATATCTTCGGGTACCTCCCATAGAACGTTTACACCGACAGAAATTAGCTATGTGTTTCATAGCAAAACTTTTGACCTAATGCCATGAAATTCGGTTTGTGAACACATTTTGTTAATACCAACTGTTTGGTCGTTTATTCCGAAATCATCGTTTATTTCCGTAAAAAAGACTGGTTTTTCACATATGGTACTAAAATTTTTTGTAGAAGTAGGTTTCCCGATTTGCATTGCATTCCATGACATTTTACTGAAATTGGTTATGAAAGTATGTGTGGCTCATTGCCATAATATTGTAATTGTAATTTCAACAAAATTGTGCTATAAGTTCTAGTACCTCCTTATCTTAGCATTAAAGCAAAGTGTTTCATGTCATACTAGTGAAGTTTGAATTTTAGGCGATTTAATGTTATGTTATTTCGATAACATTCTTTATGTGAAAATAGGCATTTTACCCTAGACTTTACTTTAAATTCTCAACTCATCGGTAGTTCCTGGTAATCCCGCAAAATTTATGATTTTATAAAATGAATGTGGGATGGTTTTTATATAGACGGTTTCGACCGACTATTACATAAATCTTGTTTTTAAAAGGAATGAACATTAATCAATGATATATCTTCCATTTGGAGCAACTTTGGTCATCTTTTTGGCAGTTTTATTTTTCCCCGCTTGTAGAACTTCTTGTTTTTATAAAAACAAAAACTGAACCAAGTGTAAGTTTATAGTCTCTTCATTATGGAAATTTTTACAATTCAAAGAGTTCTCAGAAATAGCAATAAATGGTAATCTGATAGTGCAAGGTCATGTCTTTATTCCGAGTGATTAAAGATGTTTGTAATCTAGCGTTGTCATGATGAAAAATTACACCTTTAAAATTACGTTATATGAAATGATTTGAAAGCTTTGTTTACATTTAATATCCCTTTTCAACAAATTGAGGTATGTTTTAATACTATGCATATAAAAATACATTTTCATATGTATATAAGTATGTAAAGAGAAACAAATTTGATTTTGTCTTATATACATATATCTGTTATAGTTATACAAATATATTTGTGGCATAATTAATAATATCAAGATCAGCCATTATTATTATATTTAAAACGTAAGAGTTGTATCGCAAAAAGTATTTAAAAAACATTAAAGAAAACCCATAACAATATGAAATGCTATCAAATATAGAGAACATCAAGAAATTAAATAATATTCATTTAACTGGTGTATCGCAATATGTTCGAAATAATATTGCATTAAATTTGGACAAAAATAAAATGCAGCATACTCCACAGAAAAATTTGTGCTATTATGAATCAATTGTAAATGTGGTAATGTCCGCAACTAGCTAGCCTAATATCCACATATCAATGGCATTCCTGCATTGGCTAAAGAATACTTAAGTTTTTTAGGTAGTTCTCATCTTGTGTTGTTATTCTAATAACTTTTCTTACATAATTACTTAATATTTATATAAATAATTTCCAGTTTTTAAATATAATACAATTACTGAATTGTTGTGCTTAGCGGATTATATGTCTAAGAAGTAAGCAAAATCAAAACCAAAACCAATTAAAGGCCGACTAAATTCTATTGAAATTTCTGCTTAAAAAGACTTGATCCAACAAAATCAATTCAGCGGCACATTTAAAAAAATTTCGGATGAAAGAGATGCTTCGCATTGATTGTCGTAAACTTTAGTTGGTAGAGTGATCAACACAGAAGAATTCTTAAACTTTGCTATTGCAGTGTGTATTCTGTATTATGCGGTGGTTTGCAATATAATGTTTGAATACGAAAAGCCATCGAGGCGTGGTACTCATCACTTTAGCGTGTTGCATAATAGGAAAATTAAACGTTTCGCGGTGCGGTTGCAGCTACGTTTTGGCTGATAGTCTCCCATCAAATTTTCAGCTGTGTCCAAGTTTTGTTACACCATGCATAATTCAAGAATTCTTTGTTATAAGTCTTAATAGGAGCAGAAGTCGTTCTGTTGTAGACCAATTTAATTGTATACCTTATTTGGATTCCTAAATTTACGTTTTTATGTAATCGCAGGATAATAAAAAAACAATAATGGAATGTGTCTTTCTTGGACGCACTATGAATTTTTTTATCTCTAAATGATATATGATACATCTTTAAAGGGAACTAAATTGGATTTAATTCGTTTAATGTCTAATCAAAATAAAATGCATACTTTCTGATATTAAAATACAAAAATTATTAACACTATCACGAAAATTATTATTAGACTGATATATATATATATATATATGTCAATTATTTGTAATCAATAATTCTTTTATTTGCAGTGATGAACATGGTGAACCTTTTATGCCAGGCCAAACAACACTTTTCCAATTTAATACCGAAGAAAATCGACGAAATCCGATTAATTTTAATAATAATAATGTTATAACAAAATCACTAGTCACAGAAACAGTTGCTCCTAATGAGTGAAGGAATACATAACTGGCATTCGACAATAAAAATTTCATGTTTGTATGTAATGAATACTTCAGATTTAACGATGCTTTAAGAAATTGAACGATGGCCAGAATTTGACACAACAAGCAATTTTAAATTGTCAAATAGTATGTGCATACGGTGCATAATGAAATATCGCCAACAATTATTCCTCAACACTATTGATGTCACGTTATTTAACAATTACAGTCTTATTAAAATTTAATTCCTTATATATTTGTATATAAAAAATAAAAATCTTGAAGAATAAAGGAAAAATATGTTTTCAGATATTAAAAAAATGGCAATATAAATCAATTTTATGCGGAAAATAACTATGAAATCCATGGTTTAATGCATTGATGGCTTTGATTCGAAATCTGCAATTTAGAAATTAAATATCGAATGGGTTTCGTCTGGCCAAGCAGAATACCCTTTTACAAATGCTGAGGTTTCCTTCTTTTTGTTTTGATTCTATCAGATCATCAGATCATTCAGGGAAAAAACTTGGTACTAACAACATTGGTTTTTTTAGTAATATTATACAGCATAAATGATGTACAATTACTCAGAATTAATTGATATTTGTAAAATATCACATAAAATATATTACTATGCATAAGCAGAACAACATTAGATATTAAAAAGACTTCCATACAAAACATCGATCTCGACTGTACTTATATCATTAAATCTAATTGTAATTTTCATTGTCATGGAATAGTGCTGCTGGCATATCTGAAATATTTATGTCGGGTTGATGAGCATAATCAACAATTACTGCTGTAGTATACTAGCTCAGGATTACCAGACTAACAGACAGGAGAATCATTATTGTTCTGGAATTGATATATTTATATAATTCATATAAAATCATTAATTTTTCTAAACCTACTTGGTTTTAGTTATTTGGCATTTTTCTCCAAAGCATCTTAATATTTCTGTTGGTATACTTTGAAAACTTGTATTGTTACTGGAAGAATGAAGAGCAACTTGCAAATGATGTGTATTGTAACGCTCTTTAATGTAATATTTTAATATTACTCTTTAAGGCCACATTCGTTGTCGGAAATTATCGTTCTCGTGTTTGGTAAAATATTTAAAGTATTTTTCAAGTATTTACCAATCTCAGATCTTTTGTTTGACATTATTTTCTACAGCGAATTTAGTATATATACATATGTTAGAAATAATTAGTTTTCTGGTTTAAAGATTTCAATGTGTAAAATTTCTCCTGACTCATCACTTTAAGTTATTTTTGATGGTGTCTTTCATAGTAATTTTTTTTGCAGATATCACAATTTTTTTATTACGGTTCTTTATTTTTGTTTTATTAAAAAAACAAAAAAGAATTATTCTTTATTTGTTTTTGGTTTTCTTTAAATTAAATGTTTTCTTTTGGTGGTTTGTTCAACATTTTGATTCCTTTGGTTTCTGAGTATTATTATGAATGTAAATTTCTCGTCATGTAGATATGATATGAAGTTTATGGTTTCGTTATGTGTGTGGTTATATTTGACGAATTTCGTTTAATAACTTTTTAATCCTAAAAATGATCTTTATTGTTGGAGAGCGTCTGGTGCAGAGTAAGTTTGTATTGACTCAATTTTATTTGTTGTAGTTCTGTGCCCATTTTCGGATCCTATGGCGCCAAACATTCGGCTTCTTTTGATAAGAATTGGCACCATTCTTTATTAATTCGAATATGGGCTTGATATTTTTGTTTTCTAATTATTTCTAAGTGATTAAAATTTTCTTTAATGGCTTTAGAAAATACAATTATGCCTTCAATATAAACATAAAACGATATACCAATAAATATTCTTAAAATTTCGCCATAAACAATGCCAGGGGCGTTCTAAATTTTGCGCCGTCAACTTTTCACCTTTATACTTAATATTTACTCATTGTTCCGTTAGGTTTTTCCTAAGTAATCTTACCGAATTCAATAACACATCTCTTATCAAAAATAAACGGAAAATTATACAGCAGGTAGTATAATTTTTTCCCTGCCTGCATAATAGTAACAAAACTAACTGTTTTTAATATGGTTGATTTGCACATAATCGACGCATTTTTCCACACATTTCCAATATCAATATCCTAAATAAACACATTTCCATTTATTGCATACAGCAATGTTTGCATAGTATTCAAATAAATTTTGTATGCTGTAAAGTATCTAAATGATTAGCTCATAGAGCTGTTGTATTACAGCATAAATAAACTGCGTATTTACCAAAAAGTCTCGAAAACTCGAGTTACTCGAATTAATGGAATTCCTGAGCTTATGCCAAATTTAAATTTTTCATGCCGCACAACAATTCATTCGCATCCATAGCATAGAATGCGGAATGGTTTGAAACGCAAAAAAAAGTCTTATTCAATTCATTTCTGCGTCGCACTCATTCAATTCAATTCGGATTCAATCCATTCTGCTCTAATTTTGAGTGCAACCATGCTGTTATCTAGTTACTATTCTGACATTCAACTCAATTGCTATAAAATATTTGTCTGATAAACCGACAAATGTATATGTGAAGAAGACAAAATTAAACTCTATGATAAGCCTCTTACTCTTATTTGTTCAAAGATGAATTTTTAGTTGAGTCTGTTTTTATTAAAATTTTAATTTCAAATTCTCATTTCAAGAGAC
>JXOS01094408.1:0-10360 GCA_001015075.1 Cirrula hians
TTTTGACAGTACGTTTGTAACACCCAGAACGGGGGATCGGAGCCGTATCAAAGTATACACCGATATGATCAGCTTTACCACTGAAATTGATCAAGTCATGTCCCCCGTCAGTTCATTCGTCCGTCCGTCTGTGAGTAAAACCCAGAATTCGGCACACGCATTCCAGGAAAAATTTTATATCAAATTTTGACTTTAATTAATTATTAATAATAATAATAATATTCCGGGTACCTACAGTACACCTCATTACTCAAAATTGCGGTCTTAACTCTACTTGAGCAGTTAGAGTTGCTATTTTGCAATGCAACTTCGTTATTAGGTATATATTTCTAAATCTAAGTGTCTTTCGTGAATAGTCGTGATTGATTAGAAATTAGAGTTACCTCCATTATTCCCATATGGTCCGAATAGAGTTTTAAATGCAGAATTAGCCACAGTTATAATTAAAATTTTATAAAATTTCGGAATTGAGTGTACATAAATATATTCAATAAGTGTCCCAAAAATGAGCAAGATTGGATGAAATTCAGAGGTACCTCCAGTACACTAATGTGGTGGCAAAAGAGGGTTTTCATAAATTTGGCTAAAAAAATTAATTAAATACAACGTTGGCAAGATTGTGGTCCGAAAAGAGGGTTTAAGGCAAATTTGGCCAGACAAATTAATTAAATTTATCGAAATTTTATTATTGAGCTATCAAAGGTTTTGATCAAAGTATGTACCAAAAATGCATATGATTGGATGAAACTCAGAGATACTTGCAATACACCGAAAAGAGGGCTCCGAGCAAATACTAACAGAACAATAAATATTCGGCCTCAGTCGACTGTAAATTTTTTACTTGTCATTATGAAATTTTGGTCTGTGTTCGTCTGTATAATTTTAATTCTTATAAGGTTGATTGGGTTTTCATGGATTTTTTCAAATCTTTTCACAAATGTTGGACTTATTATTGTAATCATTCTCATAGGATTTTTGGCAATATAATTTTTATGTTCGAAAATTTCTATTATGTTTAAAATATTATTATTAATATTATAAATATAATAATAAATATTAATGACGTTAAAGATTTAATAAAATTGTATTTATGTATATATATATATATATATGGTCTAGTAAAAAGAAAAATCCATTAATTTGAACTGTAGGACTTGAATACTAATTGATTTACAGCAGATGATTTTGTAGAGATGGCAGTTAGTTCTAATAAAGCTTCTTGGACAGTTGTAAATATGATTGCTTCAGTTTCGTTTGCGCACGTGTCAAATATGAACCCTTGCTAAGAAGAAATACGCTACATTTTACAGTTTTTGTTCAAAAAAGGAAAATGTGAATAGTGTTTATGGTCTTGATCCTGTAACAGTAAACAATGCGTATTTTGGTTTCGTCGATTCAGTTGCGGTTATTTCTGGGTTAAAGATGAACTTCACTCCGGAAGGTCTGTTGATAAAATTATGGAAATATTTGAAGCCGACCATTATGTTAGCTTTGTTTCGATTGCACAGGAACTGAACATTCCACAAAAAAGTATTTGGAACCATTTGAATAAGGCCGTATACACAAAAAAACTCAATGAATGGCTGCGCATATTTCACTTAGATTGAATTATTCTCTATATATTAAATAAACATTAAATTTTAATACAAAAATAATGGGTTTCCTTGTACTACACCATATATAAATTTGCATCTTTTTCAACAGCATGATTATATGATTGTTTAATTTACAGTTAATATTTTGCTACTTCAGTTGGGATAATCCCAGTGTCAAATGATTCTTTGACTTCTCATTTTCATTGCAGGTGAACGAATTTCTAATATGCTACTAATACTGTTACCTTGTCTAGGTAGTATTGGATTTCTTTTCTGCAATTGTTTTAAATCAGCGTTATAAGCGGTCTCTTTGAGTTCTTATGAACATCTTGTTCATTTCCCTCTACTACTAATCCAAGATGGTCACCTTGAGCATCTAAGTTTTAAATGCTATTTAGTAAATTTTTGGAATGCATGCTTCAATCTGAGATTTGTGCTTAAATAAATTTTAATTTGTTTGTCTTTAAGAATTTGTTTTCGTTTTTGTCTCGAAACAACACTTTTTTCGAAACCTTTTCAATAGAAACAAACATTTTCGTGTATCAACTGCGAAATTAAAAAAGTTTTGTTTCTCACTCACATGCGAGTATAGATAAAGTTTGATGCTTGTGCTTTTGCTGTTTTCAGTTTTTGGCACAAAAGCCAAAACTTAGTTTCGACAAGTTTGTGAATATGTTTATCTTTTAATATTTTTTAACGCCGCTCGATGTCATAAAGGAACGTTAATATAATCTCTATGCTTGCATTAGCACTACTTTTCAACTGAATGATTCTGCTGCTTGTGTTGTGCTTCAGCAGAAAAATAAACTTAAAAAAAAATTGAAAATTTTAAAATTTCCAAAGTTGTTTTCTTAATTTTAGTGACATCTGCTAATAAAAGGCGACTTGCGTTAAGCTTGAGTGCCGAAAATTAGGTATTAAAACAGCTTCATAAATTGCTATGCGCATTGGCGGATTATTGTTAAGGCGTTTCATAGTTAGTTTTTAGAGAATATCAAAGCAAACATTAAATCAGTAAGAGAAGAGGACTTAAAATATTTACGTCATAGCTTTATTTGATATCTTATAAAAAAAAAAGAAATAATGTTTTAGTGTGAAATGAGGATGATTATTAAAAACTGTTGAAAACAGATGTTACAAAAAGGAAATAGTTTAATTTGAAACCCAACTTTTATTTTGAACTCATGAAAACCCTTATTCTTTGAACTCATAGCTGTATTTTTTTTTATTTTTTTTTGTAGGCGCATTAATGATATTACTTTGAACTTGATAATGATGTCTTTTGATAAATGAAAATAATTTTGCTCGAAACCCTCATTTCGCAACAAATTGGTACACTGGAGTTACCTTTGGTTTTCTACATATCATCACAATTTCTTTTGGCTTCATTGATAAACTATTACTCATCCTAAATTTTAGTGCAATCATTCCTATAATAGGAAAATACTTGGGTGCTACCATATACGGCGTTGTTATGAAATTAAATGGAGAAACGTCGAAGTTACGAACGTCGAAAAACGAATGTACTCATTCAGAATCAACAGATATACAAAAAGTACCCAAATTGTTGGACGGCTTTTGACTCAAATCAAACATCGACTGAATATGTTCTATGAAATATGCTTACGGATTTTATCGATATACATATGTTGATGAGCCTTCAATCACCTATTTTAGTTATTACACATGTGTGACCATAAAGATTTTGCCAATTGCATAGGTGACGTGTATGTATGTTAGCCGCCAGTTCCAGTTGTCTGAACTCATCCATAAGAATGATTTCGTTCTACTTTTAATCAAATATCATTCATATATGATGATAATGTAAGTTTTCTTTCTGTTCAGGAATCTCTTACAGTTACAGCTGACCTTGTCCAGCAACCATTAAATAAAACATGTGAGAATGTTACAGACCGACAGTTAGATAAACGTCGCTTTTAAAATATTTAGCATAATGAATGAAGACATAGGTGTATTAAAGGTATCCCTGAGTTTCATCCAATCATGTGCATTTTTGATACACACATTGATCATAATTATGATAAGTCTATAATTAAATTTTGTTGAATTTGATTAATTTTTGTAGCTAA
Organism: Cirrula hians; assembly: GCA_001015075.1. Taxonomy (NCBI): domain Eukaryota; kingdom Metazoa; phylum Arthropoda; class Insecta; order Diptera; family Ephydridae; genus Cirrula; species Cirrula hians. The sequence continues at coordinate 3,686 of JXOS01094408.1, forward strand.
ATTTGCTTGAAACCCTCATGTGGAACCACAAAGGTGTACTATAGTTACCATGGAATTTCATCTAATCTTGCTCAGTTTTGGTACACTTATTGAATATATTTATGTTCACTCCATAGTGCAGTTTTGTAAAGTTTAAATTATAACTGTGGGTAATTTTGCACTAAAATCTCAATCGAGACCTTATAGGAATACTGGAGGTACCTTTTCCACTTTTCAAACGCACGTAGTTGTTATGAATTGCCATTATAGAAATTGCATTGCAAAATACCCACTCTTTCGGCTCACATAGAGTTAAAGCCCCAATTTTGAGTTAAGAAGTGTACTTGAGGTACCCAAAATATTAGTTGGATCGTGGCCAAGTTCGACTTTAGATATAACATTTTTTCATAGATTATGTGCGCAGTATTTGATTATTCTAGCCTAACGCGTTCTCTCTAGAAAGACAAACATTACAAACGTATGATCAAACCTAATATACTCTTAGGCAATTTCAATGGGAGCGTCTATAAAAAAGGAACAACAAAGCCAACACAAAGTCTGCACATATAACGAGTATACCTTGTATAAATCCTGTTGAGTACCTAATGGAGATTAACGTGAAGACAACACAATACAGCACAACGAAACCAGAACAAAATTTAAAAAATATAATAATAAAGCTAAGTAATGCCGTATTTTGAATACTACATATTTGGAATACTAAAGATCTTTGGGGAACCACAAGCACTTTCCATATATTTATTATCAAACATAATATTTACAATATATGTTGTTTCAAGAAATCTATTAATTCATAAATATTTAAAGATGGACTAAAAGTTTTGGCTGAAGGTATATGAAGGTATGTCGTAGATTTTACCAACAAGCAAATGCTTTGCCAACGGATTTCATCTGGGCTATATAATCCACACCCAAGTCGATGAAACCTTTTCGAACACAAAGATTCCTCAAAGAAGTTAAATCCGCTGCAGCCAAAAGGCACAAGTATTAGGCATAGCGATGAATGGAACATTGTAGAAATAGTTGGTCTTGGCATCTTGACGATTACAAATTAATCAACGTTTTGCACTGAATAAAAGAGTATTGTATCATTTTTGAAGTTATTCCACCATACCATCGATCACAAGAGTATATATTGCGGTGCGGTGCAAATAAACAGGATACAAGGTACATGATTACCTGTCCATACAGGATAAACATGTAGCTTCGTAGCATGTGAATGGAATATACCAAACTTAACATTGGTCGTCACTATAGCAAAAGTTACAGTTATTCCTAACCAAACATCAACAGACGTGTCTTGATGACCACAGGACATGAAGAATTACAAAACACTTATCAATATCATTGGTAATGTGTTAGGACTGATCAGATGTCCTATGATATTAGGAAAACAAGGCTGAACACAACCTACCAGTATCGCATTTTTGCAGTAACTGCGGAGACAGACAAGTAAGCATTTTTTTTTCAACTGTCCGGCTTTGTCCTGCATTGGTGTTGAGGTCAATATGGTATGCAAAGGCCTTCCAGTAACGCATACCTATATGGTGGGACCCGCGTTCAATGTACCCGTACATGCATGCAGAACACTGATTTGCGGTTCCAGACTTGCAACTAGTAACCACGTAAAATCCACAACATTTATCAATCAGTATCAATACGCTCACACAATTGTGAGGTATCATCAGGTGAGTCAAATATCACCCTACACACATACCGTAAGGTAGACAATTAAAAGCACTAGCAAAAGGAAACCACACAAGAACCTGCCTCATAAGATGAACGATATTGAATAACAAATGAAAAATAAAAAAAATTTCCGTGATGAATTTTATGTGGAAATGGTTATGAAAATTTCCATTTATCATACTACTGATTGATATTCTGTACTTTCTTTCTTATACCAGTTTGTTTGTGCATAATACATTGATATTCTCTGTAGAATATTTAAATTAATAGTAGAATTTTTGAATTGGATTTAATTCAATTTAAGTATGTTTTTCAGTTAGTTTTCGTATATTCTATGCACATTCACTGATGATGAATTAACTGTAGCTTCCATTGAATATGTGTGTAATGAGATATATCACTCATAAGCCAGGTGTATTGGTGTATATTTGGAGGCCAATTTTCAGTGGAATGTATGGCAATTGCTTTGCTCTTTGGTGCATAGTTATATATATATATATATATATATATGTGTCTATATGTACACAAATTACTGGTCACTTCTTTGGAAGAACAAACAACAACTTACCGCGAGTATTGAAGTAAGTTCTAAGCAGAGTAAAAATGGATCAAATAAATTACTTTTATTTATTTATTGTTAAATTGTTTTATTTTATGTTATTGACCTTAATAGAGGCAACTTACACAAATACCTGCACAAATCAAATATTTCCACATTCCACATGATATAGTGCCTTCTGACCAATTAGGATACTTTTGTGCTGTGCCAGATTTCACAAGAGTTGTCGTTAAATGTAATTGTGTTTATATGTCTCATTACAAAGACAAAACTTCTTCATATTTTGGGTACAGGGCTTGAACTGNGACTGGGCCCAAGATATTGTAACGATTAGGCTGAATACCAAAACTAAAAGATTCACATATTTCTTAGCAAAATAAAAAATATTTAAATGAACAATATTTGAAATTTTAACATGCAATATGCCCATAAACAGTTTTTTAGTTTTTTAGAAGTGTCTTGTGGGGTCTGTATTAGTACACACTGCTAGGTATGAAATGGGAACGTGATGGTTTTGAGTTCCTAACAGAACACTTTACCTATTAAATCTAAGTGTGGAAAATCAAATGGACCACCCCGACCACGAGTTAGCTACATAGCCTAATGCTCATCGCCTTGTCAATTGGAATTGAATTTAAAATGTTACAAAATGGAGTTGTTTGTTGATTTCTCAATAAAGGAAAATCAATGAACATGTGTCTATGCGTAAAAGAAGCAGAAGCTCAGTTCTTTTGCAATACACTCTTCGTGGAAGAAAAAGCTTAAATTGTTTTTCCTCTCAGTCAATTCTATTTTACCAATGTGTATATTACAAATTGAGCGCGAGAGCATTGAATCATATTCCAATATTGGACGGATTAGGGACGTAAATAGCATGTAACGTGAACTTTAGCAGAAATATTTCTAAACTTGTATTACTATTTTTTTTTTTGCATGTTTTACATTCGTCTGGTAATAATCCTCTCATTCTGGCTACTGTGGCGTTCTTCTTTACTTTTTCTATTCTTCTTCTCCATTGCTTTCTGCGCCGCACGGGCTGAGGTTTGAAATTTCATATTTTGTTTTTGAGATGCAGATAAGACATCTACCGCGACAGATGACATTTAAAATTTACGACCCGTACCTATAGTCCCAAGTTAGAGTGCACTTTACTTAAAACAGTACTGCAAGTTTAAAGAAATTTTAAATGTCATGCTAACTTAAGTCAAATTTAGATCAATGATTAGTTCACATAAAAAAAAAAAAATAAAATAAACAGAATACCATTTTTTCAGGAAATTCCTTGAAAAAAGGTATTATGGATTATATAGATTATAATAGAATAAAAGCGTACTTAATTTTAAAGACCACTTTAAATCGTTAAAAGTAGGTTTTAATTACACCTTTTTTTTTAACATCAATCAAATATCAACTCTAAAAACAATCCATTTATTTTCATGTTATGCGAACCCTTCGCAACATGTAGGCATATAATCTGTAAACTTCTAAAACTTAGTAGTTTTTAAGTATGTTTAAACAAACAGCCGAGATTAACAGGATTCTTTCTGACTAGAAAAATTCCATTTCAATTTGCTACCAGAATCGCTCTGTAACCATTTAAGCCTTTTTATTTAGTAATAGTAAATAATTGCGTAATAGTAAATAATTGCAATAATTTGATTTTATTGCAATTTTCAAAGGGGAATTTTTGTTTTTATTTATTTGATTAAAAGTTTAAATTCATGCTAACGTAAACATCGTGAGTGGATATTTATGGTAAGCCGTTTCCAATTACATCCATATAATTTTTTCCGTGAACATTGCGATTTTAAATTTTTAATAACTTTGGGGATTTGTGAATAAGTTTACTTACAGAATTTACGAAATTTATGAATTATACATGTATACTGTATAAAGTTTGTTAAATTGATGAATAAATCTGTGTTAGTTTGGTGAAGTATGCAACTCATTAATATTATAGTAAGTTGGTTCTATATAGAGAAAAAACAATTTTTATACACGTTGCCAATGAAATTAGCTAAGTTTATATTAGTTTTGGTCATACATTTGTAACACCTAGAACGAACGCTAGGACATCTAACAAAATATATATCGATATGATCAGAATCACCACAGAATTCTATATAGCGATGTCCGTCCATCCGTCTGTCAGTCATAAAATCTTAGAGAGAACGCGTTGGGCTAGTATATCAAATTCAGCACACATAATCTTTGAAAAACTGTAAGATCTAAGTCCGACCTTGGACCCGAAAGTTATAATTTAAACTTCACAAAATTGCAGTATTGAGTGAACATAAATATAAGCAATAAGTGTACCAAAACTGAGCAGGATGGGATGAAATTCCAAGCTTAATCCAGTACACTTCTGTGGTCCCAAATTTAATCAAATTCAACGAAATTTAATTATTCAGTTATCATAATTATGATCAGCAAGAGTACAAAAAAGAAGCAAGATTGGATGAAAATTATAGCTTCCTCCACTACACCTATTGGGTCCAAAAAGAAGGCTCTGACCAAATTTGAACAGAATATTCTTACTTGTTTTTTTCTTGGTAATTCAAAAAAAAAAAAAAAAAAAAAACCCATATATCAAAACGCGATGTCGTAGATGTGAAAATTTGAGTTCGTCTTTAAAAATATTAAGTCTCGATGTATTCAATTGTGGTGTATCTGCAGAAGAGGGAGGTNAAGATTGGCCTCACGGAATCACAGAGTATGTACTGATCCTAATTTATTTGTGGANGAGGTTGCCTTCACGGAATCAGAGAGTATGTACTGATCCTAATTTATTTGTGGAATCGCTCTTGTATAATTCTATGTTTTTTTTTTTGTATTTTATTTTAAAAATTCCATTTTCTACTATTCATATACAATCAAGACTCATGTTTATATCCATTATTCATCGACATTGGCTACATATTCTTAGAATTCAAAAATATAAAATTGAGCGATGTCCGTCTGCACATCAGCCTTAGACCAAGATAACTTGATTTATTTAGGATTTGGTTTTTCATCATATTTTGTTAAAACTAAGGTCAAGTTTGTCAACAGGCAAAATCGGTCAATTATTTCGGGGACGCCCTACAGAAATTTTACTCTTGATTTCTCTGAAATAAGAATAAATGCATGGTGTTTCATTATATGCTTCTGACATTTTTTGACATAGCTATAAAATGGCAAATGGTAAACTACCGATTTAAAGGAAAATTCAAAATTGGTCTATACTCTAATAGAAAAATTCAGAAATCACGGAAATTACCTGAAAAGCTATGTTTTTAATTGCATGTTACTGAAATTTGGTACTGATAGGTTTTTACGTTTTCGCTATATTATTTTGTGATATCAGCGAAATTAATGCTATGTTCCTCCAATATTTTATTATATATTATTTATTATTTCATCAGAATTTAATGAACTTTGCATGGTTGTGCTATTTTGTTGGTTTTATAAAATGAAAGGCTGATGGGTAGTTTTATTTTATAGCCTATTTCATCTATCTTGATGTATTATGCTAAATGTTCAGGGATTTTTCAAGAAACAATACCGTACTTTATCTACCTAAGCACTCAGAACAAGTTTCTTCGTACTGTATGCTTTATTAAATTCTTTGGCCCATTGTTTATTCAACGTCAACACACTATAAGATTTATTGACTGCTTAACTTATATGCTCAACATAAAGGAGCTTCAAATAAATCATTACTCTAAGGTCTTTTAATTATATGGACTCTTTTAATAGAATATTGCCTCCTACAATAACATGAAGAAATAAATGTCTGTCTCGTAAACGACATGATTTTATAATTACCAATTATGACGGTTAGAAATACACCAACTATTAAGAGGAATCAGATAATCCTGCGACATATACGTTGAAAGTATGTTAAGAGGAATGTACAACTTAACATCGTCCGCGTACATAAAATTATTTGAGTTGGAAAAAACAAATAGGAGGTCCTTTATAAATAGGTTGAAAAATAATGGATCCAAATCGCTATCTTCAAGTACACCAGGGGAGGCAACCCAAACAAATTGATTCACAGTCTTTCTTCAGTCAATACTTCAGTATGCGGTGGTGTAGACTTAAGTTTTTCGGGAAGTACAGAATTCATTGTTGTTCCCAAATCAAGAAGAGGAACATGTAATGAATGCTTTTAAGCCGTCATTTTAATTGTCTTTTCTTGTTATATAATTAATTGCTTATGTTGAANATATAAATTAATGAATGCTTTTAAACCGTCATTTTAATTGTCTTTTCTTGTTATATAATTAATTGCTTATGTTGAAACTTGAACAAAGAAAAAAAACTACATTGTAATGTAATAAATACTGTAGATTATGTAGCAAAGGAAAAAAGAATTAATATTGCAAAATATTGTTGCCAACACCTTCAGTGATTTTCATTATATCCTATCATTTCCACTATTA
>JXOS01094465.1:0-12099 GCA_001015075.1 Cirrula hians
GTTATAAAATATTTTTCTAGACCATTTAAGCTATGCTACCAGCTTCGAGCTTCAATAATATGCATCAAACGATTCGCAAACTGTTTCGTACTTTTCTGTCTCGGTTGTCTTGTAACATATTAACATATTCCTAGTGCAGTATGTCGCGGAATCAAATTAATTTTGGAAAATGTAATTTAAATGAAAAATTTGCCGACGTGCATTTTAATTAGTTGAAGGATTTAATTTTAAACCGAGTACAAAGGGAAAAGCAAAATTGTTGATGATTAATGTAGAGGTACGCTGCAGTCTGTGGGATTGTATTTGTTGTTTTATAAATGCTCACGATAGGCGTTAATGTGATTGTACTATTTTTTTTTTTTTTTTNTCACGATAGGCGTTAATGTGATTGTACTATTTTTTTTTTTTTTTTCAACTTGCAACAAAACAATATACTTTATGGAGTCGTGCCGGCGCTGTAGCTCGTTATTCTGGCATATGTATTATATGCGCCAGAAAATTCATAGTAATTGACTTAATAAAATAAATACGAATAGGTTTTGGAAATGAAATGAAAAAAAAAAGTAAAACCTTTTTAATCGATTATTGCTGTTGGTAATTTGTTTGTGCTCTGAAACCGTTAATGATTATTGGTTTAGTTGCATTTAGCCATTTTTTAATTAATTTATTAATTTTTTTATTTATTTATTAATTAATTTATTAATTAATTTAATTATTCATAGACTATGTAGATATCTACTGCATTATTCAATTACTTTAATTTTTACAGGCTATCTTGGCNTATCTACTGCATTATTGAATTACTTTAATTTTTACAGGCTATCTTGGCAGTTTTCTATCAAAAGGGCTGAAAACAAACCAACTGGTTGTGAACACTGATGAAAAAACTTTACGTCCGATTGCACGTTTAAAGGAACCACGTGATTTATTCGCCCTGCCTAAGGACAAGGATAATGATTGCTCACAGCAGGCCCCCCGATGGCCAATTGAATGCCAGGTCAGTTTAATCCAAAAAATAAATGAAATAAATGGTTTTCTAAAAACACACATACGCACTTGTTCGAAATAATTTCCCGGCTTTTACGTTACTTTTGATAGCTTTTAGTTCAAATATTATTTTAAAACTTGACACGAAGCTTTAGCATATGCTTTGAATGAGATTGTGTGCCGTGTTAGTTAATGAAATTTAAAGAAAGAGTCTCTACCGAAAAGTAAGATTCATTGTATTCTTGGGAATATGTGTGCCAAACTGATTGGTGATATTTGTTTGACGGCACAAATCAAAGCGATTTCATTTGATTTGATAAGTTAATTTGATAAGTTTTGTTTGCCCTAAAACAATTCGCTCATTCAATTCATTGGGTATATGCTGCGTTGCAAAGTTAAATGCGTATGTTATTGTGTGTGAAAATTGTATTTTTTTGAGCGCTGCTACAGGTATGTTAGTGTAATTTATTTTGAATGTTTTTAATGAATGGGCATGTACAATAAATGTGCTTTTGGCTATTGTTCATATCCAACTGGAACTACACCGGAACTTTGCATTAGAAGATGTGTAAATAATGAACGATTTGTATTTACTACTTGAGGGAGTAGAATAGAATTTAGATTTAGCTGCTACCACTAAATAGCAATATTTATACAACAGTATATTTCTGTATATTTCTGTGGATTCGATCTTTCATCGATATAAATCAATCATTTATATATATACTCAATATAAAATAGACCAGGAAAGAATTCGTTTTCATTTACCCATTTCGTCAGCCACTCGACTGAGTTGGTCTGTTCCTGGTAAAACTTGGGCCGATATTACATTTCGTTGGTCTCAATTGATCCACAGAAAATTTGACTGAAATTTGGCATTCGACTTTTGCAATTTGTTTGGTACAACAGTTGAAAATTATGGATTCAAAATGAAGTACGAAAGTTAGAGTAGGACAGTAAGATACACGTAGCTTCTTTAATGCTTAGCACAGAGAATACACAATATGAAATGGATCAGGTTAAAATCCAAATTTTTTTTAAATTAATTTTCTTGGAATCAATCGCATATGAAGGTTTTTCCGGAACAATTTCAGTAAAATTTTCTGTGGATCAATTGAATATATACAAATATTGTCTTCAACATCGATTTGTTTATAAATATATTTGCTGCAAACCCTGTCCGATTTTCAAATTTCTCTGTCCGACATTCAAATTTCGTAAAAATTACATAACTGACCGTATAAGTGTACTGGAAGTACCTCTGATTTTCCCACTTTAATCTCACGCTTCCATGCCATACTTACCCACCTAATTTTGAAATTTCATTGCAAAACACCAACTCTTACGGCTACAGTAGTCGTAAGGATCGGATCTTAATTAAATTCTAACTTGGATATATAGTCTTTCTGTAGAAATTTGTGTGCCAAATTTGGTTAATATAGCTCAAATCTTCTTTCTAGTTTTTTCTTTCGGACGGACAGACGGACGAAGGGACGGACGAAAGAACGAACATTGCAAAATCAATTTATGTGGTGATGCTGATCCTATCTGTTAAAAACGTGTGTTACTAACGTTCTGTCAAAACTAATACACATACTGCCAATTTCGTTGGTAACGTCATAATGGCCAATACTCATTTTATTCTTCGAAAACACCTAATACTTTCCATTGATTTTCCTCAAAATAAAGAACATAAATGCTTCCATACCAAATTTCTGTAATTTTCGATAACTATACTCACTTTTATGCCTATTTAAGCTGAATTGAGGATTAACCGTTTATGGAAGGTACTCGAAATTGTGGACTGATTTTTTTTCAAACTCGAATATATGAAAAAATACAACCCAATTAAATCGGAGATAAAATCTTTATTGGAGCTACACAAAATTATGCAGGTACGGATTTTATGGCAAGTTCCCTGAAATCAAAATTATAGGCTGACCGAGAACAGTCTTGAAATTGACCTGCATTTTTTTCTAAAATTTCTTGAGCTATCGAGTTAATGGACAAACAGACAAATGGACGTCACTGTTCCTCAATTTTTTTAAAAGCATAAATATGGCTCCGTGTTATGGTTTAGCAACTTGTAGCATATTTAGAACCTATGTACAGGGAACCTATTGTCACGTTTTTGCTTTTTAAGAATGAACTTCAACTAACATTTAGTGATTCCCTAAATTATTTCACTTAAAATTCAATACGAGTATACATGCTGATCCTTACAAACTTTTGCTATTTCTATGACTTGGTGTTGTTTTTTAGAAGCATGAAACTCGACAAATGAAAGTGTGATTAATATTAATATTTAAGTGGAGCTTGAATGATAAATGTAACCCGAATTTAAGTAGTCATGCTTTTCTTTATACTTTGCGAGTACAGAAACGAAATGATATGCTTTACCTATCTATATTTAATAAACTTCGTTTTAAATAAATCTTATTTGAAGAATAAAAAATAATGCAATGGAATAATGCCTGGCCAATGAAGTTGCAATTTCTCCTGACAAATACTTATATTATTCTAAAAACAAAATTAAAAACAAAAAAAATAAAATAATAGTAAATATATAAATAAAATAGAAGAGCCCATATACTTTAAGAATTTTACCATCTTAATATGTCTACTAATATTTAAGATTTGGCAATTCTTTAATGAGGAGATTATGTCTTCCATAGCTACGTCTCATCTTATGCCCTATTACAACATTATCACAATGCGTTTATTTCCCATTATGGACAATCCCAGCATACATCTTGTAGAGAGCTTTAAAAATTACACTGATTTCAGTTAAGTTGAATCATTTCAATGACAAATTTTTTTATTCATCGTAAGATAAGGCGTGAAGTAAAATTTCCAATACTTGTAGAATCGGAAAACTTAATGTTTTGAAACATGTAGTGAAGATATGGAAATGATTTTTTGTCCATCATTAAAACATCCTGCTTGGTTCTCAGTGTATTTTGTTTCTCTTTATTTATGTTCTGCCTTGACCAAAATTTAGTAATTCAGATGACTTCCGGGAATTACAACATATATTTCTGTCAGTATCCAATAGTGTTAACGTAGTAAAGAAATCCGTTGTAATATGAAATAGAGATATTCCTACCTGACCATAAAAATCACTAAAACAAAAATGTCAACAACTAGAGAAACATTAAAATTTGCCATTTATTTATACATCCTTAATAGCCGCAAACATGTAAGCAGATGTAACAGCTGCAAACTACAATTTTACACAGAGGGCATTTAAGCATTACCACCAGCAAGTGCTACACAGCCAGCTCAAAATAGAAAAATAAATTAAATGCCAACTTCTTTCATTTGTAATGCTCATAGTTCCCATTCAAAATTTATGGTAGTCTTTTAGTGCTGGGTTATTATTTGAAATCTGCATATCCTTGTTACGATTTTTTTTATTTTAGATTACGCAATTCGCCAACGGGTTTATGTCATGTGTTTCGTAATTTTCAAAACTTTGTTTACAATTAGCATGTTCAAAAATTAATTTGATGTCATGTGCTTACCTTCCAGATACATATGTTTGATACAAAGTGTAAAATTGTTTTTGTATACTTGGAATTGGAAGAAATAATTTGTTCTTTAAATGTATTTGAAATAATTTGCAAATGAAGGTCAAAGTATTTTATTGATTACAGAAATTTACTAATTTGTCATCGGTCCCGGCCTTTATCTTGAATGAATAATTGTTTAATAACTGACCACCTGCGACGGTGACAACTAGAATTCAAAAGATTTCATTTCATTATGGCCACTTATATTTTGGAACTGTGGTTAATATTTTCCAATCCTAAGAGACGTTTTTAACAGCTTTAGTAGATGACGCCGTTGGTTTGATTAAAAAATGCCAAAATAAAATGTCTAAATAAAAAAAATCCCTAAGTAATTAAAATAAAAATCGAATCAAAAACAATAACTGATATTCATTAATTTTGACGGAACTGCTGTTATTAAACATTCCCAAAAGGAAGTGATAACAGCACCGAGGACAATCGTCCAAAGATATGACTAAAGAAAGATGCTCTTCTAAAGTGTTGAACTCTTCATTTGCGATAGTGTTTTAAAGGTATATTCTTTTTTGACAGCTAATTTATTCATGGTTGCTACAAGTGCTCGTATTGCGCTGCCAAATTTTGTTAGATTTTCCAACTATTTTAACGAATATCATTTATAAAACACCTCAGACCATTCATACGATTAAATTCAGAATTCGATCAAATTCTCTAATAACATTTTGTTCAGAAATTGGTTTTTCGAAATAGCAAATATAACTAAAACTTTTAAATACGTAATTGCAACCACTGAGTTTGTAAGTTTGACACTAAAATCAAATTAATTTTAAGGTTAACGTAAAATTAAATTCTATTACATACGCTCTCTTAAAAAGTTCGGCAAAAATGTTCCTTTCATGCATTACGAAAAAACAAAGGTTGACTGTGAAAATGGTTGCATAACATCTGCTGCAAGTACTCTTGCAATTAGTTAATTAGTTTGCAATATGGTTTTTAATTTAGATTCTAATTTCTTTTCATAACAAAACTGAAAATTGTTTAGTGTATATGAAAAGAATAAAATGCTGGTACACACACATGGATATTTTACAAAATATAAGTTAGGTTAAGAGTTACAAAGCTCTTCATCTTGAATCAGTTGGTATTAACAATTTCGTATAAGCTTTGCTGACGTATGCTGTTACTTCATTCTTCAAACTTTTCTTGAGAACAAAATTCACTTTCGTTTGTGCAAGCAACAAAGTATCATTTGCAGTAATCAACGTCAGGAGCGACGGGGATAAGCACAACAACATTTAAATGTTATAGTTCTTAGCACTGTGGCAGACGCGTAACACAGCTTATAAAGCAACATAAAGTACAAGTTGAGTTTATGTTCACAGCAGCACAGCTCTTAAGTGCGATGCTAATATAATGCATCAGACGACGTTAACTTCAATACTTATGCAAATTTGNTGTGCAGCTCTTAAGTGCGATGCTAATATAATGCATCAGACGACGTTAACTTCAATACTTATGCAAATTTGTCGCGTTTTAAACAGCCTTTGAAAAACGGAAAGCATGTTAACATGAAGCCAGCTTTAAGATGAGCGACTTGCTATTTTCCACGTTCGCAAAGTTTAAATTTCCACTTTTTACAGTATAATAGGATTCTTTTTCAATACGAGATGCTATTGAAAATATAAAATACACAGATAAAAATTTCACAAGCATAATTAGTTATTTTTTAATGTAAATTTGCTATTTTCGAATGCATACGGAAAATGTAATGCATACGCTAAATGTAACGAAAAGGATAGTTTGTGGATAGAGGTCTTCAAAATTAAACCAGGTGTTGAAATTGAGTCTGTTGGGTTTGCCAAATAGAAATTCGGTATATTTCAAATTTTTGTAAAATATATTTAGTACATCAAACTACAAGCAAACTCAAATAGTCAATTAATCAAAAGCATCGCTTTTTGTAAGTATTTTAATGTTAATCTGTATAAACCTGTTATTTTGACCAGAATACCAAGGGGAATGCATCTGATTTTACTCAAATCATGCTCATTTATTATTAACTGAATTTGAGATACCTGTATCAATTTCATTTAGTAAATTATATATGAATATATTACACACAAACAAAGTTAGTAATTTCAACAATAACAAAAAAGCAAAATTTATACCTACGTGTGCTGGGAGACTCTGGAATTTACCACAAAACCCACATTTTCACTAGATAGTTGTAGTTGTGGGTTCCCCCCATATAATTGAAACATAGATAGCTTAGCTCATTATTTTACGATTTACGTTATTTCACTGACTGATGACATCTGTGGTTTATTCATTTATACAGGGCTGTGTACGTGAAATTAAGTTTCCTCTGATTTTTCGATAGTGCCAATTCTATGCAAATTGGCTATTTATATATGTCAGCTCGAATCAATAATTGTATATATTCATTTTAATCTTTGGCTTTAGTTTCGCCCTCGACCACATGGGTGTACTAAAATTAGCCTAAATATCGGTCGCGCCGGGACAAAATTTGAACTTAAATCCATTATTAAGTCTGGATAAAATATTTAACAAACCCAGCTCAACGTGTGGATGAGGGACGGACAGATGGATATGGCTACGATTTTTATATAGCCCATTTATCAATTTGTAACTGTAGCTGAATAAATTTTCTGTTTATTTTAATGTCTTACAGACCGGATATGGACCGGTAAAATTCTGTGGCGATGATGATCATGTGGACGTAAATAACTAACATCCGAAGTTTTGTCTTTAGAATTATAAATGTATTCGAAATCTCTTACATCACATGAACATTTGTTTTCATTTTCCGAATCAAATACATTTAAGTAGGAAGCTCCGTTTTTGTTTCCATATTTTTTTTCAACAGTAAAGATCTATTTCGCGTAATTGTACTTTAAAAACTAGTATCGTTATAATACATTACATTTCGCACACTCTTTGTATGCAATTCGAAAGCGGCTGTTATGTTGCTATCAAAGCATGATTAATTTTGTCATTCTTCCTTTAAAATACGAAATTTTTGATTTCGTTACAATAAAAACCTTTGTTAGTAATACGACTTTATTGTGTGACGTAGCTGGTTTATTTTACGCCATCCCAATTCACTAAAATTAAATAATTTAAAAAGGCACCACACCAAGCTGGTCCCTGAAACACGTACTGCCTCTTAATTTTTAGTGCGAAAATATTAAAAACAGCTTCCGTACCATCATGAGCGTTGAGTGCACTATATAAACATGCCACTTAATCTTTATCAAAATGCACACTTAATACGCGACATGCTTGAGTATTGTATTGTTGGTAGTCATCATCTGCGCAAAAATCTAATAATTCTGTTTTATTAATGGTTTTTCAGCAGCAACAAGGCAGAATGATAATTTAGTTTTTATCTCCTTTACCCGAAGATTGTTCGTTTGCTATGTAACGCAGTTCGTTTGTTACTTAATCTCCGACCAGCAGTATTATACAGTTATTAAAAATTTTTTTTAATGACATTTCTACCAAGACGCATTTAATGAAGAGTCATCTATCTCAAAATTATAGATTCAATTTTCGTTTATTATTTGTTTAAATTTTGATTATTGTTTATTAAGTTATCTGCTGTTTTTTCCTCGAAGGCTTTGGCTATTCTTCGATGGTGTGTCTTCATACTCAGACATGCATTCAAAATGGTACGAGAAGATAATATAATTTATAATTTTTTCAACCATTTTTCAGACATAATTTCTTAGAATTTGAGAATGTTTAGTTCAATTGAGATTATGCGCATTTGAAATCATAACCTATCAAGCAATTGAGCAATTAGTTCGGTTAAAAGCTTTGCCCAAAACTATTTATAACATGTTCGATGAAATAGACGGTCAAGACCAACTACATAATACCCATCAGGCACTCAATTGATAAGAATACAAAAATTTCAAGTAACCTCGGATGGAACAGTGGTATTTACTCATTTAAACAAAATCGGGGCATTAGACGCCAATGCGAATTATCCAAAATTAGACTGATTTCGGTCATACTTTCGAATATGACAATAATATTAAAACGTAAAAGTAATAAATTTCAATTACATGCGATACTTTGAATGTTGTGTCATGAACTTTAAAATGCTTCCATACAATGTGATGAGGATCCCAGCTTTTATGGAAGGTATGCGAGGTTATAGAGCGATTTTGATCAAACTGAAAAATATTTTTAGCAAAATAGAAAAATGCTTTCATACAATTTCAGTACATTGCGATGAAACACTTGGCTTTGATGATTATTTCCGTGAAATCGGGATTAAACGTTCTTTGGGAGGTACCTGAACTTATTGATCAATTTTGCCAATTCACAAATTGACCTACTTATTTCCAATATTTTCAAATACCAAATTTTATCAATTTCTCAAAAACAACTAGATGTCACAGACAGACAGACGGGCATCGCTTAATCGATTTTTTTTTTTTTTTTTTCTGTGTATCTGGCTCCATAATAATACTCCGAATCAATTGATTGATAGGTATAAAAATGAACCAGGCAGACATCAAAACAATTATGAAAGTAACATTCGGTTGAGCCAAACATTGTTCAGTTTGAAATCCATAAGTTAACAAAAACAATATTCTGAGGAAGTACCGTATTACACCCACTACGACGAGCCGGCGGAACACCCATTGATTATATGTCATTGAAAGCAATAATAAAAGTTTTAAGGCTCACTATGCATTTATCCTTCAAATCGAACCATATTCGTGTACTGGTGGGTACATCTGACATTCATCCAAACCAACGTTTTACTGGTACACACATTCATTATATTTATGTTCACTCGTTTAATTAAATTGATTATTGTGATTAATTTAGTTTAATATCTGTTATTGTACCACATAGGTGTACTCTGGAGGTTTTTCTGTTTCTAATCTAATCATAGTATTTTTAAAGCACGTTTAGGTGCTATGATTTTGCAGTAGGTGGCGGTGCGGGGGTTCCCAAAATATTCTTCGTATTTTAACAAAATTCAAATTTGAACTGACCCTTTTTGCATAGCCTACGTAAGCCAAATTTGCTAATTCTAGCTCATGTTGTTCTTTCGGACAAACAGACGGAGATCAATTCCTGTGGGTGATACCGATCATATCAATGTATATTTTGGCAGGGGTTCGATATAATAGTTCGAATATGTATTTTGGTCTCATCATGGTTCATGTGAACATTGGAGGCATTTAAGATTTTTTGAATTTAAAAAACAAGAATTCATCGATTTCCACATTTTCTCTGATTGGAACGTGTAGTAGCCTAAACTACTCAGCTACGTACTTGCAATTTGCTTTACCATTTCCACGCAAAGCACTTATACACACACTTAGGCAGTGCATACTACAGCATGACGTAGTCAATGAGCTGAAACAAGTGTGATTGTTAAACTTTAAACACAAGTGAGTGTTAGCAATTTTAGTGTAGATAAATTTAAAGGTCTTACATAGTGTCATTGTGCGGATATCGGTCTAGTGAACCAAAGCTTTATGATGACACAAATTTGCCATGGTGTGGAAATAGATCGCTTGTTATTGCTTATTTGAACAACGAACATGTCGTTCACTTGTTATGCGGTATAGCAGAAACTTATTTTTGGAATTATATATTATATAAATAAAATGAATGTACGTATTTATTGCATATGCAATTTTTTTACGCTCATATGATACGAAATAAACAAATTGCAATGCACATTTTTCCACTACTTATAATTTCAAATATTAATTCAAAGTATTCGCGTACTATGCGAAAACTTTGGCATTAATTTTCAAATGCTTAACTGTTCGTACATAATGTTTCATAGAAAAAATTTTAAAAAATTTTAATTTAAACGTGAGAAAATATTTAAAAAGCTTCTAGCTTGCTTTAATAAAATATAAGCTCTATGTTGACTGCTACTTTACGTTATTTGAGGACCTGACACTAAAAAGGAAGTTTTTACTATGAAGTATTTAAGAACATACAGCTCTACAGGACTTCTTTTGGTTAGAAAGCCAAAGTTTTAATAATACTTAAGGCACAGTGCATACTTAAGTGTAGATTACTTTTTGTGAACCGACATGAGTTATCGATACATTTTTGGTATGAGTGGGTAGTAGTGTATAACAATTCAAAATAGAGAACTGTTTATTTAATAAAAAAAAATAAAAATAAACTATTAAATAGTTATTGGAGCGTGTAAAAGATGAAAACGCAAAAACTGCGTCATTAGAAGAAGAAAGTGCTGTTTCATCATGAAAATATCACCTTTCATTGAAAACGTTTACTAAATTGCATGAATTGGACTTCAAATTACTCCTTGCTCACCTGTTTTCTCCGATCGCCGAAAGGAGACCTGTTTTCAGGCTAAAGATAGATCTTAAGTAAAAAAATATCGAAAAATTGCTTTGACAGCTATAATCGGTGTATCGCCTTCGAAAAGCAACTATATTGAATCATGAAACCAATTTTATAAAAGACAAGTATGAAAGTTATTGTTGGCTAACACCGATTTTTGTTGCAAACATGGAAATTTTCGTCCACTCAACCGTTGAAATTGATCAATATTTCTAACTGCATTTGCTTATTAGAATCATCCTTTCCCATTTTGGTTTCTACATAGGTAATAATTATGATCACTCAATAATTAAATTTCGTTGAATTTGATTCATTTTTCTGCTCTTTTCAGCCAAAATAGTTGTTTCCACAATAATGTCCATTTTTGGTACACACATTATTTATTATCACTTAAAAATGCAATTTCGTCGAATTTGCTCGATAATTGTAGCTAATTTTCTTTAAAACCCCTCGGAACACATAGGTGTACTGAAGGTACCTACGATTTTCATGCAATGTCAATTTTTGGAACACTATCAGATGCAATGATCATTTATCTAATTCCATTTACTTCCCAAATATCAACTCTGAAGGATACAGAAACCTTTAAGCTCCAATTTGGAATAAAGACGTGTACTGGAGGTATCGGGAATATTGGTTGGATCGGGTCCATCATTTTTCTATAGATAATGTGTGCCGAAATTTGTAATTCAAGTCCAACTTGTTCTCTCTAGAATTTGATGACGGACAGACGGACGGATAGACATATATATTTTGGAAAACGAATTTCAACAAAACTGGCTTTGAAAATTCGACGANATATATTTTGGAAAACGAATTTCAACAAAACTGGCTTTGAAAATTCGACGATAGTAACTTAACGATTTTTATGATGCTATAAATGAGGCCAGATCCATCAATCAAGCCATTTTGTTTAGTGGTGGACTGCTTGGTGTTGACAGACGATGAAAGAGTTGCGTTTCATATGAATTTAATCGAGATATTAATCTCGTTTACTCGTTTCAGTTCCTAGTTTTGCTATTTCCTAGAACAATTTTATGCTTTGATTTGAACTAAGTAAATGAACTTTACGTAAAGTACGGTCATTCAATCAATTTGCCACCATTTATCATGAATAGCATCCTTAATCTGTTTTATTAATTAACAAATGTTATACCAACAAACTTTTAAATGCCATTGTTTATTTGGAAATCTCAAAAAGCCTTAT
>JXOS01094692.1:0-10805 GCA_001015075.1 Cirrula hians
AATCATGTTCATACACGCATTAATAATATTTTGGAACTACCAGTAAAGAAGTTTCGTTGCATTTCATTAAATTTTCTTAAAACCTCTTATATTTACCAATAATACCAATTTTTGGTACTCTTATTAATTATATTAATAAACACTTAATAAGGAAATTCCGGAGAATTAATTATTTAATTATTCTGAAGACACATTATTGGGATGAAATAGTTCTACTAGAGGTCCCTGTGATTCATATGATATGACTACACATATTCTTACCAAATTTCATTGGAAAATATACTCTAATAATTTCAGTAGACTTAAGGTCTGAGTTTTGTGTTAAGTGATGAACTGCAGATAAATATTTATCAGATCTTCATTAAATTCAAACTTCATTCTACAATTTTCCGTAAAATACCTCTGCCAAATTTAGCTCAAGTTGTTCTTTCTAGTATTTACCAACCGACCGAAGGTTACACGGACAGATGCACATGGATAGACGAATTCCTTTGGTAATGCTTATGAAATCAGTATATATTTTAATAGGACTGCGATAACAACAAACAAACATATGATCGAAACTAGTATACACAATCTAAAAATATTTACTATTAACGATAAGAGTAGATGTGAATTCAACAGTGATAATATAATCAAAAAAGAACTGGTGCTTTGAATTTTCTTTAGATTATTTCTGAAATACGAGACTAAACCGATCAACGTCGAGAACAAATGAATGGACTGATAACCGTTGCAAAAATAGAAAATTTTTTCACGGGAAATGCAAATTTCGCCAAAATATTTTTTTCGCATTCCCAAAAGGGATTTTGGACTCAGCGTATCCAGCCCATTCACCGGACACGTGCTCATGTGCGCATTGAAGGAAAAACGGTAAATCAAAAACGTTACGCAGGTTTTTCGTGAAGAAAACACACCGTCCAATTTAGTTTAATGACGAGAAAATGTTAATCATATTAGATTCGTTCCATAAATAGAATAAAAGTGTGTGATCGGTCATCCAGAGAAGCATCGCTAACTCCAGCCAAGGGTTGAAAGCAAGTGAAATTATGGTGTCGAGTGGGCTACCATCAATTAATGCAATGTTAACAGCAATCGATAATTGCTTGAAGATCCTCTCAAATTCGTTCTTGAATGAACGAATAGTGCTATTGGCTAAGGGTTGGCACTAATATATTTAAATTAACAGATATTCTTGAAAATATTAACCGATCAGGTACTAGNCATGAACGAATAGTTCTATTGGCTAAGGGTTGGCACTAATATATTCAAATTAACAGAGATTCTTGAAAATATTAACCGATCAGGTACTAGAGGATGATTGTTTTACATTGGTAATGCAGTAAATTTCAAACATCATGCATGTAATGCCTTTAGATAATCATTGTATCTAAATGAATTTTTTCAAAACATCGTATATAATTCGCTTTGTTGCGCTGAAAATATTATTTTCATATTTATATATTTTTTTTTAATATTATTAACTCCCCAGTGATCCGCATAATATGACTCAGAGAAATCCTTTGCCTTAGTGTTTAGAGTGTTATTTCACTAGCACACATATACATTCATAAGTGCACAGCATTTAGTACTAAAAATGTAGCTGCACAAAACCATATATGCTATGGCCGCAATGTTTTCGGACGCAATATTTGCCATTGGTATGGAGTTTCCGTTCTTATTTAAAAACTTATGTAGAAAGAATTTTGCTGTTAAAATATTCGAACCCATAATTTTATTTTTTGTGATGCTAAATAGTATTTCCATGTAATTTTGCACCAGCATACGCATTATGCATACGTAGTGCATTGTGCGCATGCCGCCGGTTGTGTCATAATTCAAAATTTATCAGTAATTCATTTACAAATTTTTCCAGAAATAAATCATTTAGAACTATAGATGCACAAATGCAAATTTTGTTAATAGAATTAAATTTTAAAATAGCCAGAGCAGATGGCGTAAATCAACACCCAGCAAGCGTGGGCATAAATTAAATTGAACCTGGACCACGCATGCGTTTGCGTAATTTGCTGCACGAGTTTGTTACCGGCGTAAAGCCTTATTATGGTTTGTAATGCGTACAATTTTTGCATTCAAATTATAAAAATTTCTCCTGTCTTAGAACGCTTTTAGTTGCTTTATTTTTGATTATATTAAATGACAAGTCATATTATATATTGATGTCATAATAACCTGGAATTATATGTATGATGGTATTAATGAAATTCCCTATTAAACGTTTATGACTGCATCGGTATTTTTGACGACGTCAGAGGTACTAGTTCATGCATTCTGATCAACTGTTGCCTATAATTTTTAAATGTAATCAAAAAATGTTCTGGGATTTGATTATTTTGAAAATACGCTTGAATAGGCCGCAAGAGTGCATTTCAGAATGCACAATTTGGTAACATGTTATATCTTTAAGTGAAATTTAAAATGCTTGCGTCTGAAAGTTGTTATTAAATTTTAATGACATCGGCACGTTGAAGTATTTGAATCTCAGGAATCGATTTGTCCTATTTTAGATATTGGATTTATTGTTGCTCAGCACATAATAGTGACGCTATCTGACAAGGCTATTATTATGAACCAATTTTCATCAAAATCTTAATAGTCATAATTGACTTATATTCTTTTTTCAGTTAAATTGGCTCCGAGCAAGTCTTTTTCCTACCAAAAACTCGAATTACCACTTTTAGGCATAGAAATGGCCGTCTCTGAATAGTACACAACAAATTTGATGAATATAAAATGCTTTTGGAATCGACTATTTTTCGAAATAAAGAAGAATCTTTCATCCATCTGTCATGCTATTAAAAAAACTGGTAATGCATCTAGAATTCCTTAAAATAACCCGAACATTGTTAGCATTTTCGCTCAAGGAAACCATAATTCTGTAAATCCTTGCCCTGGTTTTTTATTTTTAAAATATATAAGACCTTAATGCTTTTCATACTTAAGAATTTACTTAAACCTTTTAAAAGTTTATGTTTGAACTTATTTTTAAAACGATAGGTTATGTTCATGAACTCACAAATCGGTTTTTAAGAACGAACTCCCCAAAATGGCAACAAACTATGTTCTTGTTTTTTTTTTTTTTCAAATTGTGTGTGAAATATTTTTGGTTACTTTCATATGAAATTGGTCTATTGTTTTGAATACCCACCATAAAATTAACAGCATCAAGATTTTTGGCGAGTGTCTTGCATTTGATATTTTGTGTTTGAAGGTTATGATACCATTTTACTAACCTGTAAAAAAAAAACCTGTTTTGGAAAATTTTTCGGATACATATTTTATAATTCCGAGCTCCAAAAAAAAAAGAAAATGATTTCTTTCAGAATTAAATAATTATGAGCAGGAGAAGAATATTTAAAAGTATCATTATTTAAATGTTATTTTTGATTCTATACGAAAATTTTCAAATAAAAAAAATTAATTATTAACAGTATAAAATGCCATTTCTGAGCCGTATGGTACCGCACGTGGTCTCAGACATCACGACGCATTATCCTGCAACGTTTTTATTATTTTAATGAAACGTGGTTTTCCAAAAGACGGATACTTTGTGATAAAAATTTTTCCCATGACAGGAAACTTCAAACTGCTGCAGCCCTATGCTGATAATATTGCCATTATCAGGTGATTCAATTGAAATATGTTCGCTGCGTTCTCAACAATCGTAACCAAATAACTTCAACTAAGGCAACTCCTCTTTCGAATTTATGGAGGATTTTTTAAAATTTGACACAACTGTTTACATACCATATCACCTGTCATGTTCAACTCAGTAAGCTATTGAGTTGTGGACCCTTATCCTGTCCAACAAAACTGGCGCTGTACAAAACACTCATTCTTCCCGACCTACGGAACGGTGCAGAAGCATGGACATAGGCACACACTGATGTATATCAAAATTTGAACTCTTGGAAGGCAAAATTCTTCAAAAAGCTTCGCTCCTGTCGCTAACGACTTAACGATTTAATCAAGTACCTCATAGTTAGTAATTACTATTTTTTAACAATTAATTATTATTTTTTGTTCAATCTGTTCAATCTGTTAAACTAATAATCAAATTATATTCTGCTTTTTCTGCGTCTCGCAATGAATTCGAAATTTTGTCTCTTTACTTACATTAATCCTTGTCTCTTTACAGGTATAATCATTGTCGTATTATAGGGCCTTATGCTATAGCAAATATACTTGCATCCTTTTTTTTTAGAATAAACTAGCTCTGTCTTACAAACAAAAACAAATATAATTTTTTAAACCAACAGCAGGCTTGCGTAATTCCTATTCAAATCAAAAATTGAATTCGTGTTAATTTCATTCAATTTTCAGTCCTTTGACACAAAAACCCGAAATATTACTCTTCAAAAAGTATGAAGTTGAATAAAATTCCTAGTGTTTGACCTTTTTTTGCACTCAGTGAATAAATTTCCTGCGCTTTTATAAATTAGCCGCNTTGTTTGACCTTTTTTTGCACTCGGTGAACATACTGCGTAATGCATGCTTCGCATAAATTTCCTGCGCTTTTATAAATTAGCCGCTTTGCTATTTGCAATGCAATGCGCCCGCTGTGAATTTGGAAATTTTAAATTTTAAATTCCATCCAGATCAAGATTCATAAAATCCTATGAACAATAAACAGAAATATTAAATTCTCATATTAAATTATATTTGAACCAAAAAATATTTATTTTTCGAAATTTATCTCAATTAATAAATTATTCTCTTAAATCTTGAAAATTTCATCTCACACAGCGTTTCAAAAATATTAAAAAATTTTGAAATATTATTATATTAATTATTTTTATCACTAAGTGCTTATCATCAAGAGTGTAAATCAGATGTATATCATGGCTGCTGCTCTGAACTGTGTGTATTTGTACTCAAAATCGGGCGAACTATGCGTATGAGAGATATTATAGTGATATTTTTAAACCTATCAACCATAGCCATTGAGCGTGTAAAATATATAAAGCATGGAAATAATCACAAAAAAAAAAATAAAAAAATAAATAAATAAATAAATGAAATGAAATCTATGAAGCGGCTTCAATCTAAGGCAAACATAATGGTTCGTGTAAAAAGCCAGCCAACTGTTTTCATTTGCTGTCTGCATATATTCTTGAAAAAGGCAACGTGGTAATTTTGGCACTGCGCGAAAAGTTTCAATTGGATCATGTTTCTTTTATCAGATTTTAACATTTGAATTTGCCTTCTATGGAATATTTACTAATATAATAATAATATATATAATAATAATGTGTTATATTGAATCAATATTTAATTGAAATTCGAAAAGTCTTAATTTTAAAAAAGGCAAGAGTTATAATATAATATTCAATTGAAAATCATATTTTGTTTTAGTTATCCTGCGTGATAAATCTTGTTTTGTGATAACTGCTATATACAAGTAGTAGCGTCTTTACTGCTGCCGTTAAGCCAGAATCAAAATGAACTCTATTATTTACTTATTTAAGCGGCCAATACAACCTAGGCAGGTGTTGGCCTTGGAAGCTTAAGGGCATCCATATTGCCGTTACTCTGCACTTTTCCGTCAGTTCATTCTAACTACGAAGCAGTCTTGCAGTACGTGGAAACATCCAGTGTATGCTTATCAGGAAGCACCCATTTTGGAGTAAGTCTGGTATTAGCAGTGAGTTGTGTATGCTAATGATTATTTTTCGGTAAAGGGTAATTCTGTCGCAAACCATGCCCATAATAGTACTTGGTTGCATAAGTCATATTTCATTAAATAAAAAATTATTAAAAGGCTGCAAAATTCCAACGCGTTTAGTAGTAGATCAAGATAGCCGCTTCAACTGTTTTCAAGACTTCATATGGTTAGTTAAGATCTTTTCTGGACTGTTTATGGAGTTCTTTTTTACCAAGCTTTGTAAACTATAATGTATACCATAAGCACTGCACGCACGGCACTATTCCATTNGTGTAAACTATAATGTATTTCATAAGCACTGCACGCACGGCACTATTCCATTATGCCACTTTGTCGCTCACTCCTTAATAAATGTGCAGCTATGTTATAAATGTGCTATGCCTCTGTAGACCAACCATGAGTAGGAGCCTGGCCATACTAAAGCCACACCAGCATGAAAACACACACAACTACAATAAGAAACATGCAATGCCATTGTTTGTTGTTGTATTGCGACGATTGCGTACATTTGCCGCTACTTCAGTTTTCTTTACGTTTTGAAGTAGCTCGGCATGCACGCCAAGCATAGCTCGCACTTGAAATGTGTGCTATCTACGTGGCGCAACAAATCTGACTATCATTAGTCAACTTGGCATATCATACATCAGGCACTGAAGTTTATTGCTGCGGCTCGTTTGCATGCACTCCATGTGTCTGCCCGTAAATTACCTTGTCAGCGACATGTCAATGATTTGGTTTTTACTTCTGATATTTCCCAATGCTGAGAGCTGGAAAAGTGTTGTTGGTTGATATGTGGCAGTCAGAGCGAAAGCATATTAAAATATATGCTTTCTGTTTGCATGGCTGAAGCATGTGAATGGCACTCGTGTACCACTAATAAGACAGCCGCCACACTGCAACAGCGAGTTCATTATTTTGCACTGGGATGCGATTTGCAGCACAGATCTCAGCTACGCTTGGTTGTGGCTATTTAATAAGATAAAACCATCAGTGCATCTATTCTTAAATTAGTTAGCAGATCTTAGAATTTTGCATAGGTCTAACCGTATGAAAGTTAAAATTGTACTACCCATTCACATCAACCCGAATTACTAACTACATAAAGTAACTTAAACGCAATTGAAGATCGGATTCTATTGTTATGGATTATTCTTAGCTGAACATGACTGAGAGATAGCAATTTGCATGGAATAGCTTTACTTAAAATCTAAACATCCGATCTACAAAATTGCACTGGTTGAATTCCATAAAAGACCATTTCGGCCCACGTTATACCTTCACTTTTGTGAGCATGCGTTGCTGGCGTCCTTACCTAAAACTCATTAAAAGTCAATTAAAATTACCCGAAAATATATCCACAACAATTTTGATTTAAATTTTGTATGGGCTCACAAAGCTTATCATCAAATAATATCCAATTTCTATTTTTAATTGGCATTTATCATTATCAAATTAATATGGATAATGGGCTTTTATGAGCGAACTTAATTATGCAAGTTTTGCGATAAAATACGAATCTATAAAATTTTTGCAGAAAATTAATTAAAATATATAATATAGCGCATATTGCTGAAAATGGATACAAGCGCTTTGCATGGAATTAGAACTTTCAAATATGCACGATTTCAGTAAATTTGTTCTGCATATATTTTGGCGACAATCAAGCTATATGCTAGGCAAACAGAATTTTTATTTTACGCACAAATTTATCCAAACTTTAATTAAATTTGGATATTAATGTTTCATTATCAATGTATTATAACAAATTTTAAGACCATCATAACAGTTCAACCTTAACTTAGACGCCTCTTTACCAGCATTGCGAAATAAATTGCATACTTTCAGGAAAAACAGCACAAACTATGCTTAAATATTTTTAATATCTACTCCGTGCTTAAATCAGTGCTACAAATTATCCGCGAAAGTTCTACTAAGTGTATTGAATGCAAAAACCTTTGCCCAGTGACGATACCGAAATGACTTTGGTTCAGGTAAGGTGGTTCTTTCCGATATACATTCGTTCGGCCTGGCAATGTGACGCCAATCCACTATGATATTTTTCATTCGGGACTGTTTTCCTTTTCTTCACTACATTTAAATTGAGTTTAATACTTTGTGGAAAAATCACGTCAAAAGAAGTATTTAGAATCAATAAAGAAGAAGATACACAAGTCCATAAAACCCTTATCGTCATTAGATAACATTCTATTCTTCTCATATCTTAGTACGCCTAAATGAAATCAAAAAAATCGTCCATTTATATCTCAATTTTATAGATTTAAGTGAACCTTTTTAGCACACATATTATTATATTGTTATCAAATAAATGGTATACAATTTTTTTTTTTTTTGTGGTCCGGTTCCAGAACTGTGGATCCGAGGTAAATGTCCTTATACTGTAAAAATACTAAACTCATTGCATACACTTTACGCCTCTCTCTAATAGTTTTTAATAATGACCTTAGATATACATCCTCACGTTAGATATACATCCTCACGTTAACGTATCATAGTGAGATAGGCGAACCAGATGGAAAATGCTTAATTGCTATTTTCCTTTTTTATATTTCAAGCATTTCTCTCTGAGAACTAAATAGTCGGTAATGATTTTTACTATGCCTCAATCAACTTCCAGTCAATTGACTGATGCGTATGTAAGATTCACTTTGAGCATTGTTTCTGTCATCAGCGAGAATATAACCATCCAATGCAAATCATTCATCGTTATGTTATCAACTCTGTTTTAAGGCTTAATTTTTCCTATTTTACAAAAGACATGTGTGTTGGATATAAAGAAAAATTGAAAAATCGCAAAATTAAAAATTTTAAATGAATTAATGTCCTTACTTTATCCGATATATGAGATTCTAATTTCAAATTGAAAAGGGACAATTCGAATTTTTTGATATTTTTGCAGCTGTTCATGAAAACTAGCCAAAATATTAGATCATCTGTATCAAATTTAAAACAGGTAATTGAAAGAGTCATCGATATTTGATAAATGTTGTGTCCAGTGCTAGCATAACAAATTGTGCTAAATTAAAAAAAANCAAAATGTTGTGTTTAGTGTTAGCATAACAAATTGTGCTAAATTAAAAAAAACTATAATATTTTGAGAACATGGCTACTCGGAGATTATCAAATTTTGTTGATTGACAACACCACTTTTTGGAGATCTCATATAAAGACAAGATATCGCATTTGTTAATAATAATAGACCTGGTCATAAATATCTGCCGCAAGGTACCCGGAATAATATATAAATTCCTCTTGAATTCAAAAACATAATTTAGATTTTAATGCAATACAGCAATTAGAAGTAGGGTTACTCCCAAAACAATTGACTGATGTAGCTTGATTTCGAAATTACGAATAAACCGCTGGATCAAATCCCGATTTTTGTGCTAATTTTAGATTCGCTCTTAGCCATGATACTCACAGTCTGCGTCTAAAGCATATAATTGTGTCTCTTTTAAACTTGCTCTAATCAGCATCCAAACTTTAAAGTGGAAAGTTTAGGCTTGCATTGAAGACATGGTTTTCTTCCCACACAAAATTTCTTTCTCTCATTCTGTGTCTATGTCTCACTCTCTCTCTCTCTCTCTCTCTCTGTAAGTAATGGAAGCNTCTCTCTCTCTTTCTCTCTCTGGAAGTAATGGAAGCAATTGGTTGCTTCATTAATTCCGTAAAATTTTCATCGAATTCAGTGCGTTCAGCCTTTGTTTTTATATCGACTGAAAAATCTAGCTTGCTGCATGGCTAAAGACGCACTTATTACAGAAACAATGACAATAAAATTAAAACGGATGCGGATTCACCCCTAGCGCGTGCAGACAATGCATACGTAAACTAAGAAAACAATGTAAATTACTTAAATAAATAAATAGGAAGTAAAAGAAATAAGCAACAACCCCTAGCACGCTAACAACAACCTACCCAGCTACCCACGTACCCACCACCAGCTTTACGCATCAAACACACCGACATGACCAGCACGCGCATCAAACATAACACAACCTCGCTGTCGCCAGCGCTCGTGCATACTATGCAAAATGAAGTTAGCAACATGTTGCGTTGTCGTGGCTTCATTCATAAAATTTTGTTAAATTGTTGCGTGCTGAGTGTGCTGCCACGACCAAACTGTACTCACTTGCAACAACAACCACGACATGCGGCAAGCCAGCAAGCCACTTGCGCTCCAACAAGCCGCGCCAAACCAAGCGAGTGTTCAGTTTTGTTGAGCTAGTCGTGCGTTGTGGACGTGTCTCGTGGATAATGCGCTTTAACTGCTTAATCGTATAGACGATGCTTCAAAGTGTAACCCAAAAAGCAAGCATAGCTTGGTAATTTGCAAAGCACATATATATATATATGTATAGAAATATGTGAGTGTGATTGTGAAAACGAGAAATGATAAAAGCGGCCAAAAGTGATCACAAAACATAAGCGCAAAACATATTTAGTTACCGGTTTTTGTTTTGGCCAAACAAGTAACAACAGCTTGGCATCGGCTTAAATATTTGATACGTTCGCCAGCCGGTTCTGGGCAAACACGTTTTGCTGGCGTCACTCTTTGTTGTTGGAGTATACGTTTCTTTCGTTTGTTTGTTTGGCTTTGCATGAACAGTTGTTGTTGGTTTATTTTTGTTTATAATTTTGTTATTGCTGTTCGCATGCGTCGTGTGTTGATTACTATTTGCGTCGCTCCTTGTTTTTATTTAGTTTTTTATTTTTTGTTTTGTTTATGTGCGTGTATGTGTGCTAGCAGAATTGAAGCTTTGCACTGAACATTTGGTTTTAAGTTTGTTGCGTTTTCTTAAGTTTTCAATAAATTTTTTTTTCACTTTGGTTTTTATTTGTGTAATTTGTGTTTCATGCTGCATGCAACGTGTGCTGCTTGCTGTTTTATATCAGTGCGAGTTGTTGTCGCTGCTGTCTGATGAGCCTCCAATAAACTGCAGTACAGCAATCGCATTTCAACTCGAAATAGTTGACTTAGCGGAATTGCATTTTATATGTATTGGCTTTTGTTGCATTTGCGCCTGCAGCAGGTTACCTTAAAACACAACAAAAACAACGCGCACNGCCTGCAGCAGGTTACCTTAAAACACAACAAAAA
>JXOS01094721.1:0-10203 GCA_001015075.1 Cirrula hians
GATTGAAACTACCACAAACGCACGGACAAGAGCATACTTACAATGAACAGAGATCAAAAATAGCAGAAGATCTTTGAACTCAAAGATGCCGCAAATACCTCAAGCATCGTACATATAAATTTTTTATTCACTGGCGCAAGACAACTATTATTTTCACAAGACAATTTGAAATATGGTAACGTAGGGCGATTATTTGACTTGTAACGAAGAGTAATCGCAAATCTTCTACGACCTATGCCTTCGGGTATGTCCATAGCATTAACTTTAGACAGGTATCTAATAAATCGGCTCAAACATACTTTTCCCATACAAAGACGAATCATATCGTTGCATTTTTTAACCTCATATGTAAAGATCTCGCAAAAACTTACCGACATAGCTTAAAGGGTTTGTTATTGATTAAATTAAATAAATAAGTATTTTAAAAATATAACAAAATACATCTTTCATTTTAATTGCAGTAGCTCATATATTAGTATGTACATATTAAGGTAAAACAAATAAAGTTTTCATGGAATAGTGGAGTAAAGGGTAAAGACCTAATTCAAATTTATCAAAGTAGTGTTCTGCTTTCGGCAATTAATTCGTTCTGATAAAAATTACAACAGCAAATGTGCTATTTATATTTCGTATGAATGTATTTTTGGTATTACATAAAAAATATCAGGCATTGTGGTTGATCATTATCTAACGAAAATTTCAAAAACAAATCACACCTCATTATTATATTATTTACTGAAAATTGTATGGCAAATTATGAAGGACAATATGTCAGGAAACCTTATTTTCAAAACACAAAACGAACAATAATAACGTTCATTCAGTTGATAGAGAATTTAATTGAATCAATTTAATAGTTCACTAGATCTGTATCTTCGCAATGGAGAATTTCCCTTTTTGCAGTTAATATTAATGGATCTGAAACCACTATAAAAAAAAGACAACTCTCGCAACTCTTTTTGGCCTCGTAGCCTTTATCGAGAAATTTGAAATTAAAGACTGACAACAGCAGCTACTAGCATTGTGTCCTTAATGGATGAGTCGTCCTAAGATATCCTCTCTGCAAATCGTGAGTAGGAATTTATTCGTTTTTCACAAAAAGAATTCTTGAAAAAAGAAACTAAAAAGAATATACATAAATAAATCGTATAAAGTTGATCAACAAAGCGGAAAACCTTAAATCCATATTTGAATTCTTGACTTGAAAATGTCTGAGTAAATCTCTTTGTAACAACACCAGCTCAGTCATCAAAATATTTGTATGAGAAATGAGATGTTTGCTTCAGTATTTCATGATAACACAAAGCCAAATATAGCATTTATGACCAAACCACTTTTGAATGGATTAAAAGCACATTCCCTTGAAGATCTAATGCGAAACGGAAAAAAAATTCCGTACAATCCTAATGACAGTTACATTTAATTTCAACGCACAATTTTTCCAGGACTACAGTTAAAAAATTCTACCAATATAATCATATTCTTGTCATCTTTCTTACTGCATAAACTGATTCCGCATAGAAGAGTTTGTCGTTATCTTAAATATTTTCTCTATCGTGACATTTTCTTTTCATATAATCACCATTTGATGAATATTTTACTGCTTTAAAATTCACCGCTTTTAGTAGATATTATTATTTTATTTTTTTTTTGTATATAACATTGTGAAGTACCATAGAAAATGTACCCCTTATTAGAAAAAAGCCCGAGCAAGCGACATGCATCAACAAAATACAAGGAAGGCAACACGCACAAACAAAATCAAAAAAATAACGCTAACCAATAACAAACTAGCAATTGACTTTCAATAACAAAGGATTAGAAAAACAACGTGTACCAACAAGGCAGAATACGCATTCCAACTATCACACATGAAGGCGAGAGGTACACGAGAACTATACTAAATGTATTAAGAAGATATTAAGAATGTTCCTTAATCCTTTTATGACTTCCTTAATATAAAAAGAATCTTTCGGTCTTTCATGACTTTTAACTCTTCTACTGGTACTGACACATGTGAAACTGCCAATGACTATCCTTTCGTGGATGTAAGTATTCAAACGATTGCGTCTACCACAATGTTGCAATATTTTTCGTCTATTAAACAATCCTATTCTCCTGCCCTGATAATTTTTCGTTTGCAGTTCTTAAATTCTGTGCTAAAAAAAGGTTCTAATTTCGATGTTTCTAATTAAAGAGGCATCTTTTAGTTATCCGCTATTCCAAAGTTCTGGAGAAAATCATTACTGATGTGCTGAAACATCAGATGTCCCAGGTTGTTACTGTAACAATGACGAATTTGCTGGAATTTTCTAGGTTTTGCAAACTGTTATGAATTGGATATACTTTACACAGAATTATCGAAAGCTTTTGATTCAGTAAACCATGAATTTCTTATTTTGAAGCTAAAACGATTAGGTTTACCTTATGCTATGGTATCCTGGGCTATGTCAGACATTTCGTTTAGAGATCAATATGTCAAATTCTTGTAGCCAGTTGGGTGCATTATTATTTAACCTATTTATAAATGACCTTCCATCTGTAATTATTACCTCTAATATTTTGATGTAGCAGATGACGTCAAACTGATCGCTCCGCTTGACCAACCAAGTTCAGCTATTCTATTGCAAGATGATCTTAATCATCTTAGTAACTGGTGTAATTAACCATTTGTAATTTGATTCCTCACAATTTACAGTTATGTAACGCACATTGTTCCAATATTCTTATAATATTGGTAATTTTGATCTAGAAAGAGTGTATCTATCGTTACATTGAATATACTAATCTCAGTGTAAACAATGCCTATAGTGTCCTAGCGTTTTTGCGCTGCGAAGATGGTATGGCAACAGAGATGAGCATTTGCCTACGAATGCGAATAGACACATGCTCATTGATCTTTCATCGTTGAGAAACAGGCACATGGTGCTTGGTATATCTTTTATCAATAATTTAATAAGCGGTTCAACTGGCTCATCCCACCTATTACGTTCGTTAAAATTTAATGTTCCTTCACGTTTCTCGCGTAATT
Source organism: Cirrula hians (assembly GCA_001015075.1). Taxonomy (NCBI): domain Eukaryota; kingdom Metazoa; phylum Arthropoda; class Insecta; order Diptera; family Ephydridae; genus Cirrula; species Cirrula hians. The sequence continues at coordinate 3,032 of JXOS01094721.1, forward strand.
TTATTCCGTTAAAACTCAATTTTTTCCGTTCGAATTTCCTGTGCGACAATCCGTTCCGTCGAATATGCGACGAATGTGAGTTAAACCAATATTACGGTTTTTTTTCAATTGGTCATAATACGTATTTAGTAAAAAAAAATGGATTCTACTGCATTTAAAGCAAAACTCCGTCTACTAGCTGATGAGCTATAGCTCTGTAGCTTTCATTTGCTCAATTCGTATTCCTACTGATCCTCATTAGGAAGTGGTTAAGTCGGTAAACTTTCTACTAAGGAGTCTGACACACATAAGTTGTTCATTGTGACTTGATTGTGCGTAATGCATTCCACCTGCCTTTTGGCCGTGCCAAAAAGAAAAAAAAAAAAAAATGCGCCAAATACGGTATACTAGGCATGCTCTAAATGTGGAAACTTTAAATGGATAGTGCCTACAAACGGTACCTTCCAACGCAGCGGAACCGCTCGACATGTGAATGTAATTTAAATTCCAACAGTTTGCGGATAAGTTAATGATGGTAGTACCTATGATTGGAACGAGGAGACACGAGCTAATCTCTGGCTCTAGATGGCAGTAAATTCATAAACAAAGGAAGTTCATAAATTTTATAACGTGTTATAACGTTCTTGCAGTTGAATGGGCCCATAATATTTATGCGGATATAGGATCCCGATTTGGAATGGTCGAAAGTCGTCCAGAAGCAGACAAGTCACGGGGTATGAGACACGAGGTACATGACAGATATATGATATTCAATAGTATTTAGAGGATACTAGCAATACAAGAGGAACCTCGCAGCAGACATGGGCAGGAAGAAGAAATGAGGTTGCCCGATGCAGATATATGGTACAAGTCAGACACGAGGTAGAAGGCACACATGGGGTACCCAATACGCGATACAGGGTAAGAGCAGACATATACCCAGTTATAGACATGAAGCACAAGTCAGACACGAAGTAGAATGTGGACACAAGGTTCCCAGCAACAGAAGCAAGGTGCCAAATAACATACACAAAGGATGATGCAGCACATTTGGTTGAGTAAATTGTTCAAGAAATGTATATATAAAACTAGGTCAAGCTTGAAAGTATCCAATAATATTAACGAGCTACCACAACATACTGGAAATCATAACCGTGGAACATGTATGTCCCAGAAATAATGATTGCAACTATAATGATTGCAATACCACCAAAAGCATTTAACAAGTTACCAATTTCTCGCAATATTAAAATATTCTAACATGAGTTGAATTAGGCTTTGCATTTACGTCGTAGGAGTTCCTGAAGGAAGCTCTTGTCCATCTATCACTTTGCATCTGGTTTTCCTGAGACTAACAGTCGTTATTCCTTAAATGTAATTTTTCCTCGAGTAGAACTGTAAATTTTATCACTTTTTTCATAAAATACAAATTTTATTTTTTCTATACAATATTCAGATAATTTTCGAAACACAATTGCAACGTGGCCCGTTTAGGTAAGAAAAAATAAAAAATCAGGAAAAACCCACTGATGAACGATGATTGACGTGACTATGACGTGAATAGGCAAGATATGCACTGATAATAATCGCAAAACAAAGCATTTACGTTAGTAAGCAAATTTAAAATTGAATTGCATGTTTTGGTGCACCATAATGTATTGAGTTATATTCCTCCCGTGGTGTGTCCAACGGAAGTGAAAGTATTGAGTGTTCCGTTACACAATATCGATAGTTGGCTAAAACAAGCATCCACTCAAAGTACACATACAATGTGTATCAATGACATTGGTGAATGACTTTGGCAAAGTATATATCACTTTTGATAGCCGAAGACCCTGAAAGCCCGTACTTTAAATTAGTTTCTTAATTAGTTATAGTATTATACATTGTAAGTAATTCTAAATAATTTGTACCCAAGTTACCCCTCTTCTTAAACTTCGCATGTTTATACACGTCGTCAATTAATTGTCAAACTGTATATAAGTTTTTACGGTACACTCAGAACGAGTGATAGGAAAATTACTAAAAGATATACCGATATCATAAGTATCACAGTAATCGATCTAGCTATATCCGTTGGTCTTTAGACAAAACCTAGAGAGAAGGAATTGACTTATAAAATTTGGTACATATATTCAAAGGAAAAATGTTAGATTGAAGTTGGCAATTCGTTACTATGTGATCAATATTTCAGGTGGTTACCAACTAACCACAGTAGCCAAGGAAATTAGGTGGATTATCATAGCATCTAAACGTGATTTAATTAAGCGAGATTGGTTAAATTCAGAGGTACATCCAGGTCATGTCCTCCCAACCTTCAGGTAAAATTAGCCATGGTCATAAATAAACTTTAAGGAAATTTTGACAAAAATATGATCAATGTGCTTTCCAAAAATGTGCGTGATTTGTTGAAAATCTCAGATATCTCATACACTCTTATGAGTCCCGAAAAGAGGGTTTATTGCAAAATTTATCCAGAAACATTAATCAATTTCAATGAAATTTTATCATTGAGTGGACGTTGATATAATCAAAGCGTGTATAAAAATTTGACATGATTGATAGAAGTCAGTCGTATGTCCAATACAACAATGTTGTACTAAAAGAGCGTTTTAAGGAAATTTGAGATTTTAAATGTTCGAAATCCAACAGGAATAAATTTATTAGAAGAAGAGAACAGTTGCATAGATATACATGTCGATGGGTACCAGTTACCTCACCAGTATGATTTAGCCTCTTGCAGTATCTGATTATGCGGATTTTGAAACTGCAGCGCAATCGTTTAACCTATTGCAGCCTCTAACTAATTATTTGTTAAATTGTTGTGGGTTATCCTTTAACAAAAATATCTACAGCAATAATACAGTGCAATCAGTCTTATTTATCATCACAAATGTTTTTTTTTTGTTATTTTTAAATACAATTGCATATAATTAAAAAAATATGAGCGAAATTGCGGTGGCACTATGTTGTTGAAAATAATATAAAACAACTGAAATCTTTAACTTGAAATCACATTCCAATTGGATTTATTTTGGAAGCTCTCTCAATGTAACATCTGTGACTTTAGTCTATTATGCTTTGTGTTTTGGTTGGGAGTGTAAAAGAGTCTGGACACTTGGAATGTCTTATTATTTTTATACCCATCAGTCATAAGCTGAGGGTATTATTGTTTTGTGCAAAATATGAAATGCATTTAAATAATCATTTCCATGTGCGTAGAATCAAAAAATCATCTTTCCGTCAGCACGATAGCTTGAGTCATGTTTCGCTAGAGTAGTGAAATTCGGGTTGGGAACAGATTTTGGTATATGTAATGTAAGATCGAGTTCGTGAGGAGGCGAAATCGGTCCATAATTTCGGATACCTCCCATAGGTATATTATCTCCGATTTCACGGAAATCAGAAAAAAAAGGCAAGGCATTTGGTAAGGAAGCATTTTTGGGTCATGACCATACCATTTCCAAATTTGAACAACATCGGTCTGTAACTTCGGGTACCTCCCATAGAACGTTTATCTCCGATTTGACGAAAATTAGCATAAAAGCCAGGAGCGTTATCGTAGACTGCTGAGATGCGGTATAGACGTTTTATTGGGTCATTGTCATGATATTGTAAAACTTTCACAAGATCGGACCATAAGTTCAGGTACCCCCTTAGAACGTTTATTCCCGATTTCAGAGAAAATAGTGTCAAAGCCAGGAGCGTAAACTGAAATTCGGTATTGAAACATTTTTGAGTTATAGTTTAAATGCGGGTACCCCTCACCCTCATATAACATTTGATCCCGATTTCAAGGCATAGAAGCTATTTTGGATCATAGTCATGGTATTGTTAACTTATAACAAAATCAATCAATAACTTCAGGAAACTGCCATAGAACATTTACTCCCGATTTCACGGATATTAGCATTAAACTCATAATGGGTTACGGAGATTCGTAATGGGAGCATTTTGCGGCTTTTGCCTTGGCATTTTTACCTTTAATAGATTCTATAATTCCAATTCAATGACTGATGGGTATTACGAAGTTACATAGATCTTGTTTTGGTATGACTTCATAGTTCTTCAGCTTTACAGCAGTGCTATTGCGAATTTTGTCATTTGCACAAGATTGCAAAAACCAAAGGATCGATAAAGACAAACAAAAATTTTTTGTTCCCAAAACTTTCATAAACAAATTTTGCTTTGGGCTATCATTTATCAGCGTACCTTGTCTGACTAAAATGCGGTATGTCTTCCGACAACCTTTTGTTTTGGAAACAAAATACAAAAATATTTAAGCTGTAATCAATTTAATAAAAGAAAAAAATTAGGTGAAATGAACAGTTTAAATGATGTACATTCAAAAATAGACATTATATTTATTTCAATTTTTGAATTATTCCGGAATCATTGATTTGACATCTGCTGTTTTCTCAACTTTGAAAGCGTTGAATGCGCTAAGAGTAAAAGTTTCTCGACTTTGTCTTTTGCTTGGGTTGGGTTACTTGGTTGGCGTTCCCATTTATTCGTCACAACGGTATTACATACATTTCAACTTTTTTTACGATTAGAAGCTTAGCATTGCTTGAGTTACTAAGTCTATTTGTTCTCACCATTTTCTATTTGATTTTCACAACTACGCAAACATTTTTAAGTTATATGATACTTATGTTCTTCATTGGCATTTTTTAGCCAGACAAAATTATATAAAAAAAACTTATGTTATTTGTTTTTCTATTGCTAGAAACTGCCTTAATCTCAAAATTGTTGTTGCTATTTTTCTAATAGATTTTACCTCAAACAATTAAAAAAACAAATATCATGCTATAGAAAAAATTGTGAATTGAAAAATTAGAAAGCCAAAAAGAATAATTTATTAGAAAAAAGAACGGTAGCATAGGCGAACATTTCAAAGGGAACCAGTCCATCTCATCAGTATGCTTTGCCCAGGACTCCAACCCATGACTCTGCGATTGAAAATCTTACATGCTAACCCCTGAACCAACTGTATTGTTGGCGTTCAGTTGACTAACAGCTACCTACTCTAATACAATGATTAAAACTGCATACTTTCCTCTGATATTTCTTAAACTTTCTATTTACAGTTGCCCTTTTTGAGTTGGTTGATAGTGCCGTTTGCGGTTATACAGTAAACACAAGAATCAACACTCTCCACTTAAAACTCTAAAGGACTCCCAAAAATTTTTCATCCTTTAGAATCGGTAAATCTGGACGGAAAATCTGTTATTACTCATTCAATAACAGCGAGGTGATGGTTTTATGGTCATTACTGAAAATATTTGAAATACTTGCAAGATATGACAAACAGTTCAAGCTACGCATTTGAAGTTGATGACTAAGAAGTTTGAGTCTTACCAGTCATAGAGCGATGATTTTTATCAATTCCGGAAGACTTTTATATTTAAAGCAAAGTAGTATTAATAATTGCAGAGCTAACGTTCTAACCACTGACGCAACTGGCTTGTTAACGTCGTTCAGTTCACCAATCCACCAATGTAGCATTGGTTTTTAGCAACGAATTTCCGACGAGATAGGAAATAATTTATGATGGTTAATTGGTATACTTGCATCGTATTGTTGCTGTACAACGCAAATACTATTTTACGTGCACTTCTACAAAATATATGAACAACAATGTATAACATATGATCCTTTGAGTCAGATCCCCAGCACCTGACATGATTTAAATATTAATTATATATTAATATATCTGTAAAAGGAAGTCAAATGCAAAAGAAATAATTACAACTTTTGTTGACAATATCTATGACCATATTATCTACAGCAGCAAATGAAGTAATATGCAAAAAAAAAAAACCAAAGTAAAACTTACAGTTTCGTTGTATTGTATCTCTGAGTTTCACTCAGTTATGTGAATTTTTCGTACATACATTGATCATAATTATGAGAACTCAATAATAGAATCTCATTGAACGTAATTAATCTTTGTTGCCAAACTTGCCATAACCCCTCTCTTCTAACCACATAGCCGCATTGGACGGAACTTTTATTATCATCCAACCCTGCAATACTAATTTTGTTGAATTTTATTAGCTTTTCTAGCTAAATTTGCTTAAAATTCTCTTTTGGGACCAGACAGATGTACTGGAGGTCCCTCAAATTTTCAACCAATCCAGATCGATTTGGTACACTCACTTACTATATTTATGTTCACTCAATTCAGAAATTTAATAAAATTTAAATGATAACCTTGGGAACTTCTGCATTAAAGCCCTCTTTTGGGACCATATAAATGTACTGGAGGTAATTTCAACCAATCTTACTCATTTTTGGTGCATTCACTAATTATATTTATTTGCACTCAGTCACTCACTCACTTACTATATTTATATTCATCGAGTTTTAATAAAATTTAAATGATACCTGTGGGTAATTCTGCATTAAAAATCTATTGGGAGCATATGAGAGGACTATAGGTACCTATGATTTTTATTCAATCACGACTATTTTCGGAAAACAACTAGATGTTATGAATATCCACCTAATAACGAAATCATATTGCAAAATATCAATTCTAACTGCTCCAGTAGAATTAAGGCCCCNTGCAAAATATCAATTCTAACTGCTCCAGTAGAATTAAGGCCCCAATTTTAAAATCAATTCAAGCTCAATTCCTTATGTCTAGAATTTGTTCACCCTAGCAAGGGCGAACATAACTAGATCAACGTACTGTCAAAACTAATTCCAATTCCTAATGCCAATTCCATTGGCGACATGTTTAAAAAAAAACAATTAATTAAAAAACTGAAAGGAAGTAGAATTAGCTGTGTGTAATGCTTATCCATAACCTCTGATTGGTACTTATTTTTCTTTAAGATTTTGAAAAACGGATGCGATTGCTTTTGTGTGGGGACAGAAACGTGATATTTGGATTCGCGAAACGAAAATAGCCGATGTGATAGACTTTTAAATTTGATATATAAAAAAATATATAGAATTGAGCTCAAGACTTAAATAAATAAATAGCTTGTTTCAGAAAAAATTAGAATGGAAAAGATAAAAATCTCACAACAATTTGGGGCAGTTTCAAGTAATAGAAAAAACAAGCAAATATTGAATTTTTATCCTCGTTAAATATTCCTTCCTTATGAATATAATTAATTATTTAACATTATTAGTTTCTTATAACAACATGGTGTGAAACAGTAAAATATTAATTGTCTTTG
>JXOS01095265.1:0-12016 GCA_001015075.1 Cirrula hians
ATATATATATATATTAAACGAAATTTAAATAATTGCATGTAAAAAAGAAAAAGACAAGTTGTAAGATATTTTTATTTTTGTTTTATATAGACACACTGACAGAAGTGTGTTTTTATTGAGTTTTTCCTTATTTTAGTAGCATAATATTCATTTTATCGAAAATATAGTTAACTTAAAGAAAAAAGAGAGTTACCAAAGTTAATATATCGATAATGATAAACCATACCGTGAGCACCAGACGCCAGCACAATATTGTAATATTGACAGAAACAAGGCTTTGGATCCGGATTGACAAATTCTTTAGTCAATCTTAGATGTTTCGAGCACTGATAGGTGAGAGTGAAAGTGACTCCAAAAGCTCATTACATAATTTTCTTGACATTTAATGTTAGAAAATATGACTAACAGCAGTTCAGACTATTATTTATCATTGATCACCAGACGTTACTATAACTGAGTACACTTTCAGCAATAACGATGATTACAATTTCAAAGCTAAAATGGAAATCTAATCTTTTTTGAGGTTCTCATGAAGGAGTTCATTATCTACCGAATGAGAAGCATTAGTGAAGCCCATAAATATTCCTTCAGTCTGAAAGTTATACATACAACCAAATCAGTCATGCGTCATTTAGAAGTCATGGACACTCATTCGAAGGCTTGGTCTACATCTAGTTCTGTTATACATGGATTGTGGTAAATGTTCATGTGCACAATTGAAAGACCTGTCATAGACAGTTCACCCTCGATTTCAGTTTAATGAGTTAAATATTCCGTACTTTCATATGAAGTTAGTAAAATTCAAATTCAATATCAAATTCTCAAGTTTTATCAAAATCGGGCAATATCTTCGAGTACATCCCATTTACGCCAACTTCTGGAAAAAAATGTTTTTATTGCAAATTGGTTTTTAAATACATATTGTTCACATATTGTTCATTTTGATAGTCATCAACTAAAAGAAGGTTGACCGGTCGTGCCTAGACAATGAATTCAGTTGGTTTAACCAAATTATACGTTTAATTGTTCTGCTTTATTCCGGTTGGTTGCAAATTATTAAACAAAATTGTATTTCTATAATAAGTTGTATCGTATAAGAACCTTTTCGTTTTTATTTTTTTTATTTATTTTTTTTTTTTTAAATTATGTAATTTAGTTTTTTTCATTATTTCTAATTACTGTATTTGCATTTGAACCTAAACTTAGCTTCAGTTCAGTTATTTTGAAGACAATTACACGAAGCAAATGTTAATTGCCAAAACAGAAAAATAATCAGCAGCGCCTAGCCAACATTTAAAAAAACCAGTTTGCATTTATTCCACTTAAGCATTTCAAAACAGAAAGAAGCACACTATATAGAAATTTTGAAATAAATCCAAATTAACAGAGGCAGGTCAGAAAACATTATAGTGGCAATGGTGAAGTCATTGTGTCAAAATAATTAAACACAAACGCATACTAAGAGGCAGTGGGTTTGAATACTTGAAGCGAAAAATGTCATTGAAAATAGTAACAAAAATTATTTAAATTATTAAAAACAATAATACAAAATATTACAAATATTTCATTATTCGAGTGCAAACGATTTTAAAATGCCGTTATACGCACATAGTGTGAATGATATTTTACTTGCGTTAAAGAAGCATAATTTGCGATACCAGGAAGAACAAAAATACTAATATTTTGGTTCTGGTTTTATGCAAGCCAACACTGGATAGTATAGTTGATATTTCGTTTAAATACTAATGGACCACAAAAGTGAGTAATTATTACATTACACTTTTTAGGAAGCAGTTGCACATGCTCTGATGGTTAAGTGTGCAGGTTGCAGGTTTGATGCCAGATTCAGACGAAAGGTTTCTGATGATCGTAGTGTAGTGAATACCGAAACATTTGTAAAACCGACCACATCAATTATAATTTCAATATACTCAGGTTTTTCATTAATGATGTCTAACTTTTCAAATCGTGATACATAAGTAACAGAATTAAGTAATAAAGGCAATATTAAAATTAGTTAATCGTAGTACTTCTACAGTACTGTGTTTCGCTTCTAGGGCCATATAAAATAACATAACTTCAAATCGTTTTTATCAATATGGATGGATTCTTGTGCATTCTGTTGTTTTGGGTTCAATGAATATTAATTCACCATCTGCTTGGTTTGACCTCTAAAGTATATCTCTCTTCTTATCTGTTGTTGCATGGACATGTCATAGGACAACGGCAACATAGATTAGTATATATATATATATATATATAATACAAATGAATTATCGAACAATTCATTTGCAAACTTCATCAAAAATGGAACATATTTTTCTCATTTTTTAAATGCGTGCTATTAAACATAATATGTACAGTTTGAATCTTAAAACACAAAACGTTTTCGAGGCAAGTTCCAGCGATAAGATGATTGCATGAAACACACCTTATCAAGCTTCCTCAGTCTTTGCCATCATGTTGATTCATTAATATCATGTGTGTGGTCTAATAAAAGGGTGGACGCAACCACTTACACTGAAGATTAATTAGGCCCGTTTTAAATGAATGTCGTCCATCGGTGCTATCAATTGTTGACAGCACGGAACAGAATCCATCGTTAGATTAGTTTGTAGGTGCTCATAATGAACAGAACGCATACAGCATTTGCTTGTACCATGACGCTTTACGTTGCATCGTCTAATTAATCTGTCTTGCGAACACAGATTTGTCTGGTCGGTTCACCGCTTTTTGGCGACAGCTCAAAGGAATTTACGTACCAGATTCCCCTGTTTATCCAAGTATCCAGTGTAGCAGTATGGTGTATCCGCACCCAGGTTCTCATTGAGTGTCTGAATTTTATAACAGTTGTTAAGGCAACCTGGCTATCAATGTCAGCCTTCTTGAAGCTTTCACGACGAAAAGGTCTTAAACCAGAAAGGTGTTTTAGAAGATTTTACCTTTTCAACAATATACAATTAAAAATCTTCACTTTTCATTGCCAGATGCAATTAGTATAAACACATAAATATCATTTTCATTTGTCATAACAATTTTCATTTTTGGATAATGACAAGAAAAAATATGCTGAATATCTGACACCATATGATTGATGAAAGGCCATTCACGATGTTGTATCTTAGGGGTTATCAAATGTTCATGTGAGTGATATTAAAAAGATTTCGTAATTGCTCGAGGTCTTTTTTTAAATTAGAAAATAACTGGAAAGCAGTTTGGATCTGGCAAACTAAGTAAAAATAGTACCACTGTGTTCAAAAAGTAAGGTGAATTTGGTTGTTGATTCATGTTGAAACCCATCAATAGATTCAAAGCGGTGTCCCCGGGGAGATATCTTGAGTTTGGGAAATAGGCAAAAATAGCATGTAGCTCATTCAGGAGAATGAGTGGAATATGGGGCGAAAAACTCACGAATTATTTCGAGGGAATGCAATGTTTTTGGCACCAAACGAGATTTGACTTTTCTAAGGCACTAACGATCCTTCAAAATTGGGTGAATGTATCGAATTGAAATGCCAATTATATCGACAATTTCGAGCACCAATTCCTTGATTTTCCTTACATGTTGCTCATCAATTGTCCGCAACGCTCCAAGTCATCAACACGTTCTCTGCATTCTTTGAAATCTTTGTACTACTGATAAACATTTTTCTTTGACCAAGTCGATTCACTGATGCCCTCTGCAACATTCTGTACGTTTTCACAGTCGAAATTGCAATCCGCAAACAAAATTTGATGACACTCCTTTGCTCAGCAAAATCAGACATTGCATAAATCCCCAAAATGAATTTTAGTCGTTTAGAATACAGAAGCGTAACCACATGACTAATGATGACATTCAAATAAAATTTGGCACTCAAGTCACTAACAGTATTAGCAACATAAAAATAAAAGTTTGCTCTCGAATCGTTAGCAAGGCAGATTGAACTAAAACTTTATTTTACTTTTTGCAAACGATAGTAATGAAAAGAGCGAGTAGTTGAGAGGGAAAATAAATTTGCATGGCGTGCCACATGTGATCTGCAGGTTTTGGGTCCATAATGTGCATAAGGAAGTACAATATTATTTAACCTAATTCAGAGCAATTAAATCAAATTCAAATTGGTAATATTGCAACATTCTTTTCAAAACTTTTCTTTATTTTTCTTAAACAGTTTAAAGATAATACTCTAGAAGTGATTTTTAGCAGCTAAAAAAAATCGGAGTTCAGATTATTTTCTTATGGAACATTTTATGAAATTCTTCAAAAATAATTTATATTCGAATTTCATTGAACTCACATTTATTTCAGCTAATTATGATGTGAAAGTGCTTGTGTTGTTTTATTCTCCGCAGTGTCTAATTAAGCCACTTAATTAATTAATACGTGTGTAGTTGCTTGGCTCATTTCATTTTCACACTCATCATAAATGCGAAAATCATTAATTAATTCAAAAAACAACGAAAAAAATTTAATAAACTTCCGCTTAGCTACATTCACACAATAACGAAGATCTAATAGAATGTATAATGAAGTAACAACAGAATTAAATCCGCCAAATTCATATTACCACAATACTTGGAAGCGTTCATAGCTAACTGAACATTCCTAGCAAGCACTACGACGAATTCAATAGAAATTCAGAGAGTTATTCAATCATGCTAGCCATTTGGAATTCATGAAACATCCACAAAAGTGACTACAAATCACCGTGTACGTTGACAAAGGCACTGTTGGGTGTATTGCAACATCCTGGTAAGGATTATTGGTTTACTTCCGTATAGAAACTGCTTATGGCTGGTGAGATAATTACAATCGATTAACATATATGTTCGTTTTAGGAGATAGAATATTTAATATTTAATTATTATTTAATTTAATATTTAACCGCTGGAATATAACAACATTCTGTTCTGCTACGCTGTGGTGGAAAAAATACTACCGAACAAAAAATCTCACCCAGTGTTATGCGTAATTTTGTTGAAAATTAAAGAATTTCACATTTTCTGTCAACACTTTGGAAAGAATTTACAAACATATTGTTGTACTGAAGCACATACACATGAACAACTTGCATCCAGTTTTGCTAAACACGTCCGCAATTAATTGGCAACTGTATATTGTTTTTTCCATACTGCTCGAACACCCGGGACCACGCGTTCGTTTATTCACCAATAAAATTTCGATACTCGCAAATTCAGCAACGTTTAAAATACAAATACTAGGCCATTCAAAAAAAAAAATAATGTTCCAACGAGATTTCAATTTGTGAATTCTGTGCCTAACTAAGAATCTGGAAGGGCTTGAATGAATACGGTGGATACTCCAACACGAACATAAATCCTGAATTTTAGTCATTGTCCTGATGAAAACGGATTTTTTTCTTTTGCAAACTGGATCTTTTTTCACGAATTATTTCCTTATACTTATTTGATTTTATTTATTTTGTATTACCAGTTTGCAAAAAAAATCCACTTCGGAGCCGAAGAACTGATTGAGGAACATCTATAATGATGAATCGTATGAAATACACTCTATTCTTTCAAAAACACTTTAAATATTGTTACTTTTGTTCATAATGCCTCATTTGCATTAAGTCTTGTTCTATTCAAAAAATTATTTATGATATACCTGATGATATGCCTCAGGCTTCTACTGAATCTCTCTCAGTCACATGAAGCTTTTCCGATACGTAAACCTATATTTTTTGTTTCAGATTTAGGTGTTCTTCATTTTTTTGGACGTCCTCGACGTGAATCGTCTTCAAGGTACGATTAAATTAAATAACCCTTATTTATATGTTTTGAAGTGAAGGGAAAGTGTCTTTACACATTTTCATCATTCGCTTATATGTTTCCTTTGCTTTTAATACTCCCAAAAATAAAAAAGCAATCACAGCACATAACTTGCTTTTTTCTACTTTAAAAAAATATTTTGCTATTATATAGCGAATATATGGGTTGTAAAAAAATTGATATGAAACCGGGCATATGTTCATATGAAAAGTGGAACAACACAACAAACTTAAATTTAGGCTAGTCCCCTCTGTTATCGATTCGTAGAACTTGTTGAACAATCTGGTACAAACTGTGATAAGAATTGTCCCGTGTATACAGTCATATTCTCGATGCCATAAGAAGGAAAATTGCGTATCAGTTATTTCGGAACGAGGAAGTTGTTATCAGTCTATCAGTATTTCGGATGCGCATATGTTAGCAAAATCATCATAAGATCTATACTAAATTAAGGAATCTGTTCTTGAATTATTTCAATTAATTACAATATTATTGTTTTCCCTGAAGTGAGGTTACGACTAGATATAATGGATTTTAAAATGTTTTTCTATTACGAACATGCTATGATTGTCAATAAAAAAATATTTAATTTTATTATTATTTGAGTCACAAAGCTAGAGTGTTTCGCATTTCTCAAGAACTTAAATTTCATAGTATGTATAAATTACATATATTGCATTTCCAACTTCCCGACCAATTAATCAATATTAATTCATTAAATGACAACGTTTTATTGTATTTATTTCCTCTGAGCTTTTAATAGAATTCTATTCAAGTTCTCTCAATAATATTTTGCCTCTTGTTGCTATTGTTTAATATATTTGTATGCAAACACAAAGTGGCCATTGTCTGCTTCCTCTCGAAAAGGCTGGCTTGTGCCCAATGAACATATTTAGTAAAATAACGCATAATTAAATGCAAATTGTTGTAATGTGCGTAGATGTGTTGGTTGGACGTCATAAAATAATAAAAAATTATAACAAAAAATATTTTGTCAATAAAGAAAATGGTCTCCAGTAAAAGCAACAAAGCTATAATGATTAAGTACAAGACTATTAATTACAAATTAACATTTAGTTTGGCCTTCATTTGTGGAATTTTACTTTTCTACCGGTGTTTTATTGCTATGCGATTTTCTTTTATATTAGTGCCATAATTTCTTGTATTGCCTCAAGAAAGCTCCTGAGCAATAACAAATATATCCACTCTAATTTAATTTTATTTATCAGAACTTTGTTAAGTGAACTTCATATTTTCACTTCACCCACGCTAATTTCAAAATATTTTATTAAGTTTATGGAGCTTGATTGAATCAATAGAACCAAACATTCCATTGTGTCCTTCGCTATGCTATTAAAATAAACTGTTAAATAAATATGCTTTATGCATTGTTATTATTTAAATGAGAATTAAAATAAATTTCAAACAATCAAATCAAGTAAGAATGTAAGATACGGCTCCTCTGAATCTATTAGAAATTGGAAATATTAGACATCTGAATTTTCTCACACCATGCCCGTTTTTACTTACTGAATTGATGATATCTGTATTTTTTTACTGTACTGTACTGTACTGAGGGTACCGTTGAATATCATTCTATTAAGCTCAATTTTGTATTATAAATAGTTTATTTCAATCATAGAATTTCCGAATGGCATTGATTTTTGCTGATATTTATTTGTAGAATAATTCACATAAAACATTCTTATTGTCTTTATTGCTACCCGTTCCTGGTAATTTTAAACATTTCAATTGGTTTTACCAGAACTATGTTGAATCTCATTACAAATGTTTTCAGTATATTAATGGATTATATCAATACATCTGATGCATTCAGTTTTTGTGACTTATTTGACGTAAAACTCCAAATTTCGACTATTTTGGAGTAACCCGAATTATTGGTCGGAATGCACAAAGATTTCTTTTTTCCACTTAATCCACGTTTGGTAAACCAAGGTTAACGCGTTTGCTCTATATTTCGAAGATAGAAACACGGACGGTTAGACGGACATGTTCTATATCCAATTCTGTGTGTTCTTTATTCACTTTGTGAATAAAGAACATTAACTCCATCTTGGCTAGTGAGATGNAAATTGCATCGTTTCACTTTGTGAATAAAGAACATTAACTCCATCTTGGCTAGTGAGATGAGNTTCTTTATTCACTTTGTGAATAAAGAACATTAACTCCATCTTGGCTAGTGAGATGAGTTTCTGTTTGGACTATTCAATTACATCAAATAGTTCTTAAAAGGTTTCTTAATTAAAACTTGGACTATATCAAAAATACTAAGGAATCAAATTCAACATTCAATGAAAATGTCCAGGAATATCAATATCAATGTGTTGCCAGAGCCACCCTAATTTAAGCGATATATTAAACTAAACTACAAAAATTACCTTTTTTGTTTTTTGTACAAAATTGAAACTGGTAGATGTTATTACTCACTTGTTTTAAACCGTTTTAACTCGCATTGAAACTTTGAATTAAATCCGCAAAAATATCATTGGTAGTCAATAAATAGGTGAATACATCATAATTGAATTTTACTCAAACTTTTTAGAAACTCAATGAGGTAATTTGGATAACTTGACTATTGTCAATTCATGTGAAAAATAGGAAATGGTGGGATAAAATATACGGCAATATGATCACCTTCAACACAGGAATTGATCTAGCCATCTGTCTTCATTCGGCCGTCCAACCGGAAGAAAGAACTACAGAAAGGGACTTAAGCTGAAATTATGATATTTAGCTGACACATTCCTTGAAAACATGTGTATTCCAATTTTATATTTTGTTAAGATCGATCAGTATTTTGGGACACTCCAGGACACCTCTGTAGTTAATCTAAGAGGTACTCCAAAATCCACCTCCAGCACACAAATTTTAGTTACAATATTATATTCAATTCAATGAATTTTTGTTATTGATTAAATCTAAATATAATCATTGTGTATATCAAAAATGGGTCCCAATGCATATATGTAAATGTTTGGATAACTCCAGTAGACCGGTTCGGTCCAAATATAGAGTTTTTTTTTTTTACTTTATATATTATAAATTTTTCATATAAAGCTTAAATGAATTTCTATTGGAATACTTATTATTCAAGTATATCAAATATGAAAGCTCTTATAAAACAAAACGTTTCTGCATAAACATTTTAAATTTGTATTAAGCTATTGTTGTATATAAAAATAAAACTATAATTATAAATCATCCCTCAAATATGCGGACTTTAATTTACACGTTTAATGCTCTTACGTATTTTGATAAATTTCAATATGAGTAACGTTTACTTCATCGAGTTTGATATTTATCGCAATGTTTCATTTTACATTAAAATTTTTTATAAATAATGTTTCTGGATTTGAAGTAAAGATGCAGTACTAAACTCAGAGCAACGAAATATAATTTGTAATTAAACAATTTTTATCAAGGATATTTAATTGAGCAAAACTGCATTCACATTAATGAATAAATAAAAACGAAAACCTGAATGAAACCTCCAACAAAACCAAATCGAACACTTTTATTTATTTACCGCAATATGGGTTCACATACAATATTATTCATATGAGTAACGCATCAGCCATTGCCACATGAGCAAACAGGCGCTTTTAAATGAAATCTCTAAAGGCATTTGTATGGACATATCAACGCAAAAAATAAAACAAGTAAGAAATTTACAGTTAGCTTTGGCCAACAGATAGATACACTTTGCTTCCAAAATGTTTAGTATAATTGTTCTGTCCAATTTTCTCGAAACCCTCTTTACGGACAACATAAAACAAACAAAATAAAAATTATTAAACTTGATTAATTTTTCAGGCCAATTTTCTGGCCTTCTTCATTTGTGGCACTCACATTGACCATTTTTATGTTCACTCAAAACTACAACTTTGTAAAAATTAAATGATACCTTTTGATAATTATGCATATATATTTGGACCATAAGGTGTACTAAAGTTCCCTCCAATTTTGATACAATCTTGTCCATTTTTAGAAAACACTTAAATGCCATGCCTGTAGGAGTCCTAAGCCAGAATTTGGAAAAAAGGTGTACTGGAGGTACCAGAAATATTGATCGGATCTTAACCAAATCAAAACTTCGATCTACAATTTTTCCATTGAACATGTGTTCCAAATTTCATTAATCATTTCATTTCATTAAGACAGACAGACATGCCTACATGCATTCCTGTGGTGATGCTGATTTTATCCGTATACATTCTGATAGTTCGCCGATCACACGTTCTGGGTGTTCCAAACTAATATATACTTTGGCAATTTCATTGGCGACGTTTATAAATATAAGCTTAAAATGACATATTTTGCCAAACATATTGTGCCTTATATGACTTTAAAACGCAATACATAAGCAACATTTCTTAGAGCACTGTGTAGGGGTTTTGTGTGCATTATTCTTCCCACCTTCTGACAGAGTTGATTTAATTTTATTTCATTGTGCTGGAACAGAGCGAATTTGTAATACATTTTTTCATATACAACAAACAATTTAACTCTCAACTTACAGTATCTGAAGATAAGTCAAAGTATAACGATGACCCAATTCTAATTTGTCACTTTTTGATTGTGTCATGCCATTGGCCGTATTTGCGAAATATATGTAGTATTCAAATACAGGGAGGGTAGTGCTTATGACTACATTAACAAAACGGCAAGAACCTTAACCAGAGCATTATAAATATGTTAGTGCGAATTGTAGGTAGCTCGGTGTGCCAAGGTGCGTGCTTTAATCGGTGACAGCATAGCCTACAAATTAATATAAATTGTCAAGCAAACACTTACTTAACTAACCACAACAATTATGAGGTTAGAAATTAGGAACAATTTCATTTACCAATTTTGAAGATTCATCCAAATACATATTATAATTGTGCATAAAATAATTATTTTTTTTTTTTTAATTCATGCTTACATTTCAAAAGGAGTATGTTAAAGGAGAGTTGTCGTTTACGGAAATNAAGGAGTATGTTAAAGGAGAGTTGTCGTTTACGGAAATAACTCCGAAGCATTCCACTTTTAATTTCAACAAATAATAAAAAACATGTTTAAATTGAAATGGATCTATTTTTTTTATATTTTTTTTTTTTTCAAAATATTCTCTTTGATGATTAATAGAGTTTTTGCATTCATTCAAAACATTCGTTATAGCATTTTTCCATTTTTCCTGAAACCGGTGCAAAATATGAGATTTGACAGCTTGAGCTGGCTCTGTGATTCTTAATCGGTTAACATGCAATCCGTCTTTACTTTTTAATCGGGAACAAGAAAAAATTATTCGGTACGATACGAACGATGAGTCATCAATTCTATGCGGCCGAAGAAACACGCAACCTTTTGCTTAGCAGTGCTTCGTGCTAGAACAACTTTTATAGCTTCTTTGATTGTAGACGGCTGTTTTCTTTCCCTATTAACTGTCACGATTTTTGAAGCACCACGGATGAACTTTTTAATAACTTGCTCACACGAATCGACGCGAGCATTTATGCGAGTGATTAATAAATTAGAAGGTTTCCAACTTGCGCAAATTTTCTTCAACTAAGTGGTCATATACATATATACTTCAATGGATTAAAATTTCAGTTTACGGGCCAAAATTTTGTAGCATGCCAACCGATTTTTGACGACCTTCTCGGAATTCGTCGGGATCCAAACTTCGATCACAACTGAATTCAATATCACAGTTTAGTACAAAAACTGAGTTCATAGACATATTCCTGTTGAGATAACCCACGTCGCAAATTGTGAAAAATAATCCCACCTTCTTTAAAATTTTCATTTTGTGACCAAATTGATTTTTTACGTTTAGCACTTGTACATCAAAAAGTTGTGTGAACGTTTTAACCTAAAAAAGTGTCACACTTCGTTAAAGTACTGCTAGATTTATCTATTGATATAAGCGTTTCCAGATTCCCAGTAATACAACTCATAGTGTGTGAACATCGAACACTATTTAATTAACTCTAGAATTGAGTCGGCGTATCTGTCTTTTCAAGACTTTATTTGCCTTCATATCATAATAGAACTTCATTATTTTTCAAAACTTCAAATGTAAATGGAATAAATTTATATGATTATGTCTTTCCATAAATAAGGCTTCTTTTTCCGAATTGGTTCACGCAAACAACGCATAATACTAAAATAATATTTCTTGATGACAGTTTGGTCCTGCGGAAGGAGCTCATAATGCACAACACCACGATGGTCGAAG
>JXOS01095879.1:0-12025 GCA_001015075.1 Cirrula hians
TATATACTGAAAGTATTTTAATGCATGGATACAATAAATGGTCTCTGGGGTTTACTGAATTATTTGCATATATAATAATAAGAAATAATACCAATACATCTTTACAAATGTAACATAGAGCAGAGTAACTATTTGATTAGGAAGAAACATTTTCTTTATATGAACAATAAAAAGTCAAATTTGTTACGAAATATTATAAATCATTAAATCTTAATACACATGAATTCAAATAAAGAGACCGAAATTGTATGACAATCTTATTTTTTTTTAGTTTCATTTAAAATTTTTATGATAGCAAAAGCTTTGACATAGAATTCATGTGTATTTGGATGAAAAAAGAATTCTCAATCAATTTTAAAAGATTAAATAATTGTATTGTTCCGATTTAGAGTACACTGACACAACGTAGGCCGGCTTAAAATTATGACGCTCGTTAGCAACAGATGGCAAAACTCTAAGGCTGCACAGCTGTCTTGTATTTCGTAAAATGCCTTTGGATTAAAAATTATTCACATTTCCCATACCAACAACCATAAATGCAATGAATACACTCTGAATTGAATATTTAGCTAAACTAATTTTGATCATGTATATGTTGTACTTTTGCTATAGTTAAAGCGGGTTATACGTTGGTGTATTTTTCAAACCACTTTGCTACCTTGTTATACAATATAAGAAGAGAAATATTTTTGGTGCTAGTCTATATCGGACAATTGCGTTTCTCCCTGCATTAAAAAATAAGCTTATATCATTGGAGAATATATAAATGTATTGAACATACCAATATCGTGCAAATTTATTAATTGCCTGATCTTATACATGCATTTTTCTGTGCTAATTTACCGTTAAGAGTTTAGAAATCGTTTAACTTTTAACCTGATTGTGTTATGTATTACAGGAAAACTCAATCTAGGCGTGGTTACGATTTGACTTATTTATTTTTTTACTACAAATATTTCAAGGATATCTGTGCGCATAAATTATATATTTAGCAATAGTAAAAATGGAATATTCAATTAAAACATACACTTGCATGTACGAAAAATGCCCATCGGCTCTACCATTTCAATTATATTTTCGACGTTACCACTGCGAAGGACTACAAATGATCGCCAAAGTCGATTAGGCTTTGCTATGACGTTAGCTCTGATTGTAAGAATTGCAGCTCCCGCAGCTGTTGTATATTGGAGACATACGATGGACCATTTGTAATTAAGTGTAAGTTTTTGTTTTCGAACCTTTAGAGTGAATCTGTATTAAAATTAGATTTGGTATAACACAAGTGGATTCTAAATGTTCAAATAGACATATGTTAAAATGCAAGAATTTTATGTTAATATTTTTATACACATCATCCAATTGACGAGAGGTTTTAGGTGTTTGTGCTAAGTATGTAATGCATAGAAATACTCGGTTCCGACTATATGTTTCTTGGATACAACAGCATAGAATAAAAAAAAAAAAAAAAATCAATTGAGCCATGTCGTCTGTGCGTATGCCTGTCACATCGAGAACTTGAGAATTTTTTGAGATAGATTTATGAATTTCAGATTATGATCATTTTTTATAAAAAGTAAGGTAAAGTTCGTGAATGGGCAGAATGGGTTCATAATTTCGGGTACCTCTCATACACAGTTTCCTCCCGTTTGCACACAAATACGCATGCAAGATGGGTGTGTCATCCCGTGCTACTGGAATTTGGTATGAAGCATTTTTGGGTCATTGCCATATTATTGCATAATTTCGCCTACGAGGGCAATACTGTTGGGGTACCTCCCATACAAAGTTTACTCCCGGTTTTACAATAACAAGCATAAAAACCAAGTTTTGCGTCATATTGTATTGAAATGTGGTTTTGAAGCATTTAAAGGTTAATGTTGAAGAATTG
The DNA here is from genome assembly GCA_001015075.1 of Cirrula hians. Taxonomy (NCBI): domain Eukaryota; kingdom Metazoa; phylum Arthropoda; class Insecta; order Diptera; family Ephydridae; genus Cirrula; species Cirrula hians. The sequence continues at coordinate 1,889 of JXOS01095879.1, forward strand.
AAGCATTTTTAGGTTAATGTTTCAATCCTATAGAACGTTTATAATATGCATAAAAGCCAACTTTTTCTTCGCAATGTTCAGATATTTGGTATGGGAACATGTTTTGGTTATAGCTATAATATTGTATAATTTCACTAAAATCAATAACTTGGGATACCTTCCATAGAATCTTTACACAGGATTTCACGAAAGTAAGCTGAACTGCCAGGTATTTCATCGCATGGTATTGAAATTTATTACTAAGACGTTGTTACTTTATTGCCATATTATTATACAATATGAGTGAAATCAGTCTACAATTTTCGCTACCTCTCATAGGCGTTTATATCCGGGTTTACTTATATGAACAAATACTGGTTGGTTTATCGAAAGTTACTGAAATTTGCTATTCTACTCGGTTTTGACCGACTATTAAAATGAGCCAGTGAATTTCCCTTGTTTGAAGTGGAATAGCATTTCATTTGGTGAAAATACGCGTTTCCAACTTGAAAAGCCAACTATTAACGATCCTTTGAGTACAACTTATCAATTTCATAGAACTCTATTGTTGGATATGTATCCTATATTCTTGTGAATGTGTTTTGGCATGATTTTAGCTTTTGAACATCATTTATTGAGCTATATACAAGTATAACGATTTTAAGGAGCTGTTTAAAATGCTCTTTAATCAGTAGCGAAAGTACCACCCAAGGTAGATTATTGATTACATATATGAATAAATGCCCTCAGTTATTTAAAACATGGCGAATTCAAATTATTAATGAACACTACACACGAACAACACAAATCAATAATGCATTTTTATAACCATCAGTCAATTGACTGGAGGGATTATGGGTTTGCGCAAAGTACCTCATACATAGCAATAATCGGTTCCGATAATATGTTTCTTGGCGATAAAAAAGAAAAATAAAACCGATTGAGCGTTTTCCGTCTGTCGGTCGGTCTGTTACCTCGATAACCTAAATAGTTTTTGAGAAAGATCGATGAAATTTGGTTTCTGAAAATGTTTTTAAAAAGTGAGGTCAACTTACTGAACGAAGGATATCGGTTCTTAATTTCGGGTACCTCTCATAGATTGCACGGAAAGTGTATTTACGGTAATAAGATTGTTCATGACTATAATAATATTTTGAGTAAAATTTTGTAAGTTTCGGCTATGCGAGGTAATTTACTTATTTGACCCGATCACAAACTTGACATAATTTTTTTAAAAATACATGCAATAAATAACCAAATTTCATCGATTTATCCCTTAAAGTACTCTTGTTATCGTTATCCCCGGCAGACGGACATCGGTCAATAAACATTTCGATTTCATTCCTTGCATAACTTCCAAGAAGCACATAAATTAAGTTAAACTTTTGTGCGTGTTTATAATTGAAAAACTAACAAGATAGGTGCAATTGTCCGGTAAATCCCACTACATGATACCCATCAGTCATATATTGTCTAGATACCCGGTTTTCTTTTTTAATGACTGAATATAAAGAGTTTTAATTGTTGTATTATAAAATTACTTTGCGCAATCATCACTTTTACTTAAAATTAAAATAGAAGCTTTAGAAATAATAAAAACTTGAAAGTTCATATTATAAATTTTTTAACCCAGGTCCCGAAGTTTCTGAGTATATTAAGGCCCATTTAAACCACTTCAGCTTTATTAGTAGCAACAAAGGTTTTGGATACATAAATAAAAAATAAAAAATTTATGTTTTTCGGTTTGTTTGTGATGGTTATTTGAAAAGGTAATTAAATTGGGAGCGATTCCACTCAGATTTGAACTCCTCATAAAAGCAACATTTCATCTGTAAATAAGAACAGGCAATGTAATAATCATCTATTTTTGCAAATGCTAGGAGGTTTAGGCTATGAGAGGTAACCCAACTTTGGGAAAGCCCTTTTAATTTCAGAATGTTATGGCAACAACCAAAAAACGCTTTAATATCAAATTTTATTAGCATGCGATAGCATCCTCCTGACATTTATTCTCATTTCAGTGAAATTAGCCAATACGCGCCGATTTGACCCGTTCACGAACTTGATTTGACGTTTTGCAGAATATGTTCAGTAATCAAATTTCTTCACTCTAACTCCAAAATTACTCCCAAAACTACATTAAAGTAAAAATTCAGAAATGATTTTTTTTCATTACATACGGATCACATTCACTATAAATTGTAGTATTTACCCTACAATGAAAAAGAAATGCGTAGATAAGCCACTCAACATCTCTAACCAATGGTGAACGGCAAAAAAGGCCAGAGCCCCGCAATTTGCCACGTGTGCTGGCGCAAGTGATTATAATTGCTTGTACAATCTGACTTCTCATAAAAAGGTTAGAAATAATTCAACAAGCGTTATAACAAACGAAATCAAGTAGTGAAGGCAAGATTATGCTCTTCATAGACAAAACAAACTATATTCTGTTCGGTTTTATTGGGTGTCCCTCTGAAGAACGTTAAGAAATAAGATGCTCATATCTAAACACGGGATAGGGTCAAGATTACTCTGTTCTATGATTACTGCGGATCAGCTGGTTCTCTTTTAAATCGTTTTACAATTTTCGCATTTCCACCAACAAAATTCAAACACACTTCTAGAGCCCACTGGGTACAATATAAAAACTTCTGAGCTTTTATTGCAATGCTATTACATTTTTTATGTCTGCTGATTACGTGTATGTTCCCTCTCTTGTGGCGCGTATTAATTGGAACTTTCTGCTATTTGTGTATACATGATGTAGTTTTTCCGCAACCTTGATTATTTTTTCATTGTGTCGTTGACCCCCTAGATGATCCTGGACAATGTGAGTCGCTTTTAAATTCGTAACAACATACAAAGAAAATTTACCGCATTTTAACAAATATCCAAAGTATAAGGCTTGCAATGTTCGAATTTCTAGACATAATTCCAAAATCGAAAAGAAAGAAGGATTGGAGTTAAATTTACGCAATTTGGCACCCATACTCTATGGTAAAATTTTAGATTGAAATTTGAATTCCGTTAAGATCCGATCAATACTTCGGTTACCTCCTAATTACTCAAAATGTGGACCTAAGATTTGACAATCTGCAATGAAATTTGATAATAAGGATTCGAATGGATAACCCGAGGCACTTCCAGAGCACCTATGTGCTACACATAGGTGCTCTTTAACTAAATTAACCACAATTAGCAATCAAAATGTCGTTATTGAGTGGACACAAATAAAAATAATGTGAGTAATAAAAATGGACATTATTGGATAAAAATACAATAATAAAATGTGTTTATGGAAACTGAATTATAAAAATAAATCAAATTCGCTAACATTTATTTTTAAGCGGTCAGTATTATTATCTATGTGTGAATAAAAAGGATCATTAAAGGAGAAAAATCAGAGGAACCGCCAATACGCCTATATGGTCTTAAAAGAGAGTTTTAACCATATTTAGCCTGAATAATTACAATTAACGTGAAATAGATATGACTATGATTGGATGAAAATCAGAGGTAATTGCAATACATCCCTGTTATTTTTATACAATATATTCACAAACTGAATTTAATTAGACTAGGTAAAAAATTACTCAAGTTATCGTGCTGACAGACAGATGGACAGGAGGTCAGACGGGCAAACGGACACCCATATATTGCTTTATTTTTTGATTCTATAACAATGGTCCTGATATTAAACCAATTAAAATATCAAATAAAATTAAACTTAATCAAGTTACTTTAACTTCTGTCTATTAAAATATGGTAATTCATTTTTTTTAGGAATGTTTAATCTTATTATTGGCATAAAATGAACATTTTAATATTTTTATAATATCATTTTATAATAAAATTATCAATTAAAAACAAGTAAGAATGTAAGATACAGGTCGCTTCCAAAATGTTTTGTAAAATTGTCCTTTTTCAAATTTGCTCAAACTATCTCTTCGGCCCACACAGGTAATATTAGATGTATCTATGAGAAGCATCCAATCATGTAAAGTTTTGGTACACGTATTGCTCATAATAAAATTTCAATGAACTTGATTAATGATGGGACCATAAAGGACTACTGGATCAATCACGTATATTTTTGGAACGCACTTAGATGTTATGAAACGAGTCAGCATTGGTAGACAGTGAAATACACATCAATTTCTAATTTCAAGCACTGAGAAAACACAAAATGAAAAGGTTCTGAAATCCAAAGGCAAATAATTATTTCTAATTCATCAAAAACATTTCTAAAAGATGTACTGGAGGAACCTGGGATTTAAATTTAACCGCATATTTTGTTGAAACATCGAATATATTTTCGCCAAGTCTATAATTAAATTCCTTTGAAATTGATTAATTATTCCAGCCATATTTGAATAAAACCCTCTTTTGTGACCAGACAGGTACATTGGAGGTACCTTTGATTTTCAACCAATCATTACGATTTTTAGTAAAAATATTGATCATAATTGTGATCACTCAATAATAAAATTTCTTTGAATTCGATTAATTTGTCTAACCAAATTTGCTTAAGACCCACTTTTCGGACTACATCGGTTTATTGGAGGTTCCTCTGATTCTGAAACATTCATGCCCATTTTTGATACGCAAATTGATCATATTTATGGGTATTCAAAAACGAAATTGTATTAAATGAAATTGCTGACTGTGGCTAATTTTGATTTAAGACCACTCTTGGGACCACATAGGTGTGATGGAGCTATATTTGATTTTCATTCAACCATGCTTATTTTCGAAACACTTTTAAATGCTTTGATAATCCAGCTAATTACGACGTTTCGTTGCAAAATGACAAATCTTAGGACTGCAGCAGCGATAAGGTCCCAATATTGAGGAATTATGTGTTTTGGGGATAGCCGAAAATTTTATCGGATCTTAGTGAAATTCAAACTTCGATCTAATTCCTCTGGTGATGCTAATTATATCGGTATGTATTTTGATATGTCTTCGATCGTTCTGGGTTTTACAAACGTATGACCAAAATTAATGTACACTTGTGCAATACCAATGGCGGCGTGAATAAAAAGTAATTACGAGTTATTTATTTATTGTTCACATTATATTCCTTATATCAATTTGTTGTACCTTTCAAATTAAAGACAATCTACACAATGTATTTTTAAAATTTTTAGAGGTGCTTGTTAGTGACATATCTTTTTAATTTTCGGTGTACAGAACGATCCAAATACGATCAGAATAAAGAATTACTATTCCAAATCCAATTACCATGCTGTTCAATAACTTTAACGCTTCGAAAAGATAAATAAAAATTTTATGCTTTGAAATGTATTTATTATTGAAATCGATACACTAAATTAAACGATTTTTCAATACGATATCCCGTTATTTTTCTACAAATTCTGGTGTGATTTTTAAACTTCCTTCATGTACGCAGTATTCTTATATGCTTTTAACATTCGCTCACAAATACTGTGCTTTGCTTTTAAACTTTCCAAACATAAAGATACAATCACTGCACGATAGTTTCCATCTTTCACCAAGATATATGAAAAACTTCGCTAAAACGTATACATTTAGCTTATTTTTTTTTTGTTTAGAATGGCATTGTAAATTTATGATCCAATTGTGTTCAAATTATAGACACAAAAACACTTTAATACCAATTTCAGTACCATTCGATGGTTTTAAGTATTATTCCATTACGATCTGGAACAAAAGATCTATGTCCGGTAACCGAAATTATTTTCCAATTCCGTCCAAAGTCAGGAATTTCATGAAAGCATGAAAATATACTATATATAATATAATACAGGAATAATCATCAATCAAAAACTCGCCATTGTTCCCATGATGTTGGGTATCCAATAGGCGGTATCTGAAATAATGCTCTCAATTCGTAAAAATTGTTATGGCAACAACGCAAAAATGCCCATTAACCCAATTTTATAACATAGAATGAAGAACTAACCGTTCATGTTTCTCGAACTTTACCTAGCTTTTTCCAAAATGTATATCATTATATTCTAAAATTACCCGAGTCGTCGTGTTGACGGACAGACAGACAGATATCGTTATTTTTGTTTGGATTCTGTGGATAATTCTCTAAGAAGCATATAGTCGAAAATAATTATTTTTAAGCATTACAAAATTTAGGCTTGTAGCAACCGATCCGCAAATTATCGAACAACCTGTTTCCAATTTGTTGAACTCTATAATGTACCATTCGCAGATTAAGATCAAAATACTTTTCATTTCAATTCTCAAATAGTCATAGTGCACCATAAAAAGTTTCTTAATAGATAATGCTAATATAAGATAAGGAAATAATTTTTTAATAATATTCTTAAATCCATTTTAGTTTTAACATTATTAATATGCAGAGTTATGCATGGAAACATATGTATACTGAATAATTTTAAATGAAATACTTTATAAATAAGAGTAATGCAATACCCGATAAGGTCCCACCACAAAATACTCACAGTACATATTCTTACACTCTCATTTGTTGGTACTACTGAATTTCTTGTATGTATATTTATTAAATAAAAGTCTTTCTCTATTTATAACTCAATTTAATAAATTTTAAGGATTTCCTTGGAGCCATAGCCTAGAATATTGTAAAACGATGGACCTCTAATTTTTGTCTTTAAAACAAACTGCTGTATCTTCACATATTGTTAAAAAATAGTGCAATAAATTTTGTCCGGCTTAAACCTTTCGGCACTAAATTTTATCGTTTTCAATAATATAAACTATTTTTTATTTTAAGTCCATTTGAGGCTAAGAAGGCGGAATATGTTCTGCTGGTACGAGAAATATTGATGCAGATTACGATCATTTTTGGAGGATTTCTTAATACACTGCGACAACTACTTAGAACTAAATTTTATAAATCAAAGCCTAAAATTGTGCTTTAAAACTATGATTTGTTAAAATCTATATACAATACAAATAGTGTGGAGCTCAACTTTTTGAGTACATTTTTGAAAATTTGTTCTATAGGAAATACCCGAAGATATTAATCGATTTTACTGACTAACGTATCCGTATTTATAAAATAAACCGTTTTAAAAATTTCAATAAATTTCAGTCACCCATCTCAAAAGATTTTCTAATTTTTTATTTTTTTATTATTCTGTGCGTAGGTACAAGAAAGATAAAGTGGGAACCGGTTACTCCTATATATAATGTATTTTCCACAAATCCTCCGTTATTTGCCTTTTAACCAACTGTTACTTTAGTTTTACATACTTTTCTAAATATTTTTCTGTTCATTGTATGTGTGATGCTGCAACTAACGTTCGTAGGAACATTCCAACTGCAAATTAAAACTTTTTATTCTCGCAGATTTATATTTACTTCGTATTCATCTTTCCACGGCTCTGGCCACAGTTGGTTTTATAAACCTTAAACAAAAGTATAAAAAAAGAAAGAAATGCAATTAAAAAAGAAAATTTTAAATGTTTTATTTTTTTTTTTACATAATTTAAAATTAAATTAAAAATTAAATTAAATTAAAAACTATTCATTCTTAAAAATTATTCAATAAATTGAATGTATTGGATTCAAAATTACGCAAAACTGACACTAATTATACCTTCTCTTTAGCATTCTAACATTTTTCATATTAAGCGTTTTCCAAAAATTAATATTTTACGATTGTTTATTTATTTTGTAAAAAACCTCACATAAAAATTATATTATAAATATTAAAATGTACTCGAATTTCAATGTTTAATGTTTTACTTGTCTTGTGGTGGATACTTCAGTTGGCTAAGACTGAAATTTACCAACAGTAATTTTTAACAAGTAATATTGTTACAGTCGGCTAAGGTGAGATACTCGTCGTTCCCAAAATATTAAGAATAATTTTTCTGTTCAATTTATTTCTGCATTAAATCTGCATTAAAGCTTCTATTGGGGTCACCTAGGGGAACTGGAAGTACATCTGATATTAATCAAATCTTGCTCATTTTTGGTACACTTATTGAGCATATATATGTTCACTCAATTCAGAGTTTAATATTTTATAAAATTTAAATGGGAATTGTGGGTAATTTTGCACTAAAACCTCTATTGGGATCATACGGGATTACTGAAGGGACCTCTGATTTTTATTCAATCACGACCATCCTCAGAACACTCTTAGATGTGAAGTTTATCCATTTGCCAATTTCATTGTCGACGTGTATAAAAANCGGGATTACTGAAGGGACCTCTGATTTTTATTCAATCACGACCATCCTCAGAACACTCTTAGATGTGAAGTTTATCCATTTGCCAATTTCATTGTCGACGTGTATAAAAATATAGCAGCATTTCAGGGATAGCAAAATTCATTGAAATTCATCTTTAGCATATGCAACGCTTTTCACTGTACCGATTTTTATATCGAAATAAAGTTTTTATTGGCGAATGAAAAGTTCTGCAGCTTTGATTCGTTTACGATTTACAATTCTTATGATTGTACACATTATGTACCCATTGTAGAAATAAAATTACTTAAATTGATATTTTAAGCGCAATTCTTATTTCATCTCACTTCTTAAATGATGGGAAGTATCGAAATCGATATAGATGGATTTTTTTCGGAAGAGTATCACTACGTATTGATAATATCGATACGACTTTTATCTTTTTTCATGTTCCTGATATTATTATGTATGTCAATTTTTAGCATACATATATCCAATTCATTTTAAACGATTAATGCGAGTTGACACAGGTAAAATGTTCATTCGTTTTGTTTTGGTATTAAGCAATGTGTGGCAATAGTACAGTTCCTTTTTCCAAAGTTAAATTTGAAAATGTATGCGTTAATTCATTCTTTCTTTTCAAATTATATATTGTCATTCACAATATTTGCAATCCATTCATTCTTAAATGTTCTTGTGTTTGAGTAAATATTTGCCCGGTTTAATGACATCTGTATTCGCTCCATTTTTGCAAATGACAATTTTGTCGATTAGGGAATATTTTCAAATTTCATGTGCGTTGTCGAAAAAAGTACCCTTTTGTTCAAAAAGTAAGTTGAAAATTTTGAATAAAATGAAAAATCTTTATTTATTGATCCAAATCATTTTCATCCCCTACGAAGTATTGCTCCTCTCATACAATGCAGTTATGCCAAGGTTTTTTTCATTCCTCGAAGTATGCCAAAAAGGTTTTTTCGGTATAGGCTTCAAAACGCGCAGCGATTCACGTTGAATCTCTTCAATAGATTCAAATCGGTGTATCTAGAGCGGTCTTTTGAGTTTGGGAAATAGCCAAAAGACATATGGAGCTAATTCAATCGAATAAGGCGGTTTCGGAACAATATGAGTGCAATTTTTGTCCAAAAAATCAAGAATTATTACGAAGAAATTGAGTGTTTTTTGGCGCCAACCGAGATTATACTTTTCTAAGGCCCAAATGATCCTTCACAATTGTTTGAACTCTTCCAATTGAATTGCCAACTATATTGACAGGGTCTCTAATTGTCAATCGACATTTGTCGATCACATGATGACATTCTAATGAAATGATGACATAAATATGTTACTAAAAGTATTACGAACATGAAAATAAAATAGTTTGATCTCGAATCGTTAGTAAGAAAGTTTTAACTAAAAATTCACTTATTTTGAACACAGTAGAATATTAATTCATTTATTAAATAAATCATTTATTTTATTTATTTTNAATATTAATTCATTTATTAAATAAATCATTTATTTTATTTATTTTCATCCTAAAATATAAACAATAAGAAATGCATTGAACACCGTTCATATATAAAACAATGAGAAACATTCTTCATCTTTGTACGGGTAGTTAAGATAATGGAGTCGCATTGTTTACTGAAAAATTTTGGGATGCTTGATAAAGTGTCGATCCCACATACGCACATTAAGGTCCCAAAAAAGTGCAATCGAATGAAAGTGTATGAAAGCAGATAATTTCAATGTCAAGGTTAATGTAAAAGTTGGATGCCTCCTATAGAACGTTCACTTCTGATTTCACGGAAATTAGCAGAAAAGCCAAGTTTCATGGTATGCTATTGAAATGTCAATTTTAAGCGATTTTGCTTTATTTCCATAATATTTTTCAAATTGGAATGAAATCGGATAATCTAACTGGAGTTTTCTCTGAGATTTTACATTAACGCCTCAACTCATCGGAAGTTACTGGAATTTG
>JXOS01096036.1:0-23752 GCA_001015075.1 Cirrula hians
AATATAATTTCCATTTAAATAGCATATAAATTTTTTTTTTCATTAGTGAAAAAAATTCCAATTTAAAATCAATATTCAATATTATTCATTCATTTTTTTCTTTTTTTTTCTTTAAACTATTACAATTTTTTAAAACATAAAGTATGATTCATTCATTTCCATTTTTATCTTAAAATTATATCAATTACGTTTTGTGAAATTTACAACATATTACGGTAAAGAAACATATTCCAATTTAAAATCAATACAATTGCAATGAAATTTNGAAATTTTACACTGTTCGATTTGCAATACTAGATAAGTTATTTAAGTGTAACCTGAAAAGCCTTAAGAGGCGTGTGTGCGGTTATCGATATGTCATTTAATGTTGTTAAATTGCATGTGTGTAGGTGTACCTGTGTGTTCTTTATGAAGTAATTATTACTTTTTTCTTTTAAGAAGAAAAAAGAAAACGAAGACGAAACGATGTATGATTGTTTTAGTAGTTTATCGGTTCATGAGGTAGTTTGTAATTAATCTTTGTCTGTGAGGCGTGGTTGGAAATTTTAAGAGATTCACTGGTAGTTCATTGAAGATTAACGGTATTGAACATAAGAACATATATTTGCCATATCCGTTTTAATATTTTTCGACATTGTATCGACCTTCTAAATTTATTTTTGTTCTATGATTGTAGTTGATTTTTATTAGGAATCCTTTATCTTCGTAAAAAGTGCTAACCATTGTTATCCTACATGATTCCGAGATGTTTAATATTTTGTTGCTCTTCTTGATAGTTGTTGTTCTGTAGTTCTGAGGGGCATCATTTGTTTCGCTGTTCTGAAGTAATTTTATAAGTTTATTTTGACTCGCATGCAGTTTGAAGCAGTGACTGGCCGATCCCCAAGCCGTTAGGCCATATCATAGGTATGATTCTCCTATTTCAAAATAGAATTCTCTCAGTACTTTGTTGTTGCCCGAATATTTCAAATGATAAAGTGCATAGGCTGCTTTTCTTAATCTGTTCCGAATCATTTTGATTTCTTTATTCCATTTGAACTGATCGTTTACAATGATTCCCAAGTACTTAATTTCCTTAATTGTCTCTATTGTTGATGCGTTATGTGGATTATCTGGATTGAAGCTACAAACAATCGAATTTCGATCGAAATTTACAATAAGTCCATTGTCATGTGAGCATTTTTGGATCATGTTGAGAGTCGCCTGCATTCTTTGTATTGCCTTTTGTGAAGGCCTATGACTGATGACAACCGTCGTGTCGTCAGCGTATACAAAGGCACTACAGTTTTTTAAGATTTGTAGAAGAGTGTTCGCGTAGATCAGAAATAGCATTGAACCAAGCTTTGACCCTTCTGGCACGCCATATTTGACCTGAATTTTTTCACTGAAAGTATTTCTGGTTTGACCACATAGTAGCAGTTTTTCAAGTAGTTTTTGAACCGGTTGTGCGCAATTCCTCTGATTCCTACATCATTTAGTGCCCGCAGTAAAATATCATGACGTAATGTGTCGAATACCTTTAAAAATCAACGAATAAAACCAAGGCGTGTTAATTTCAGCTGCGGCTGTGATTAACAAGGCTTGTAAATTTGTCAAGTTCATTTATACTCTTTCCTTCTTGGAAAACATATTGCTTTTTGTTAATTATATTATGTTTTTGGAGGTATCGATTGAGTCTTTTTACGACAATTTCTTCGAGGATTTTTCAACACTTGATAAAATAGCAATAGACCTGTAGTTGTCGTATGCGACCTTTGCTCCACTTTTATATATTGGCCTTACAATCGTTATTTTTAGCAGCTTTGGAACGGCTCCTTCGTTAAGGGTCATGTTTATGAGCTTCGTTATCACAGATAACGTGCATTATTTTTTAAATATACTGATCGAATTCCATCAACAACTGGACTCTTGCTGCAATTAAAGTTAATTAGAATATTAAATACTTTTATTTGTCCCGCAGGCTTAAGGAATATCGAGGTGTGTTGCTTTGTGCGTGGTTGTTGTTTTAAATTCGGGTACAATCTTCTTCACGATCAAATCAAAACTTACAAAATTTTAAGGATATCTTTGAAGAACGGTCCTGACATCATTTCATCTAGAATCGAGGTTGCAGAAAAAAAATTGCATCAAATTCGTCAGAGTATTCTAAAAACACAAATTTTTCAAAACATTACATTGTCTTGAACAAAACATATATATCAAATTTGGGGAAACCTTACCATATTTTCCGCTTGGTCAAATACATTGAAATAGATATCTCCTTATGGTAACTTGAATCTCTTGCACCACTTTAAAGGTAAAACCCCTGGCAAGTATAGCATTAGCAGAGAAGCGACTACATAACCTTTACACCACTTTTATAGAAACAGGCATATACCCGCAAACCTAGCAAACAGCAATGATTGTACCAATCCGCAAGCCAAACAAATCGACAGACCTGCCTTTCAAAAACAATGGAAACAATCTTCACCAATCGGCTATTGTGGTTAATAGTAAATAACAAGCTGTCCAGTCATACCTAATGGGCACATACAGTGTTTCACCCAAAAATCACGTCACGATCTAGGCGACAGATTTCAAAAGTGCATTTGACCGTATAGGATTGTTTGCGGCTATAGAACAACTTGAATGTTTGAGAGTTCGCATTAATGGCAAATTGTCAAGTATCCATCCTCTTCACAATAGTATCCCACAGGGCTCATCGCTATCGGTTGTGCTTTTTGTGAGTCAAACGACAAAATGATAGCCCCACATAAAAATAAAAAAAATGAAGCTTTCCTTATATGCTGATGACGTGATATTTTTCCTTAATGATAAAGACACCAATCAAAATGGTGTATCACTCTCTTTTGAGAAATGCAAAATACTTCATAAATGTCTAAAAGAAATTTTCAGTTTCCTGACTTGGCTTTTAAAAAAAAATTATAAAAAGTGTTGTGCTTAAAATTTTAATAGTACATTTTGACTCTAAACTCAATTTCGAGAAACATTGTACATATATAAGAAAGGAACTTTTCAACAAATTACATATTGGTAAATCACTAATTGAGCAAGTTAAAATAACCAAAAATTAGCTGATTCCCAAACTCTACAACTGCAGTACACCAATTTTTCAAAGTGACTTTCAACTACAAACAAAAATAATTGCAATCGACTAGCAGTTCGCCTGTACTCTGCAAACCAAGCCTTCTACTCCCATGATATCTCAATCAACGTAATGAAAATACGTATAATGTCGTTTAAAATAATGGTTGATTGCAGGAGCACTGGTGCCTACGTACTCTTCAATTATTACGTTAGAATCCTTGGCCATATTCAAAGATATCTCCTAGCTAATGAAGAAAACGCAATTTTGTAATATGCACCGATAGTTTGGCAGTACTATGCCCCATAAACAACACAAAAAAAGAAAGCAAACTGGTCTCAATTATAAAACATACACTAATGAAATTCCCAAGCAAAATGCATCTTTGCATCACTGTTGCATTTATGGTAATAATCTAGATGATGAAGCAGCACAAAATATAGCGCAACGTCCTGTAATCATGAAAGAAGTACGTGAACACAATGACATCAGATCGATGATCCAAAAAAATTGAAAGAAGGCACAATCAAAGAATGAAAATCTTTAAGAGGCAGTTATAATTTAACAGAGGAAAAACGGATATAAAATTCCCTGAAACGTCAAAACACCTTCACCCATCAGCATCTTTTGAGGAAAAACCGACCACCTAAATGCAACTCTGGGGTTGTTGCATCAGTAAACCCTATCTTGAATGAATGCAGTTATTTTCAGTAGCAAAGACATAAACATTATTTGTATGATTTACACTCAAATACATTGAATACTCCATCATTTCATAATATTAACAAAATGTATAGTTCTTAAAAAATATAACCTTAACACGTTGATATAATTTGTGATCATCATTATTTGTATGTATATAAAATTTTTAAATTTGTATAAATCTATGACATTGTTAATAATTGAGCGCAACGAAGGTCCTGGAAACCTGTACTCCTCCCATTACATTAGATGTAACATTTTATACTACACATTAAAACATATATATTAAAAATTTTGAAATATATATATTATAAATTGTAACCTTAACACTTTAATATTATTTGTGTTCTTCATTATTGGTAAAAAAATAAAATTTGTACCATTGGTATAAATCTGTGATATTGTTAATAATTAAGCGAGACAAAGGTCCTGTAAACCCGTGCTCCTCATCATCAATCATTCCATTATTCGCATCTTTCATCATACCCAATACTTTTTTATTTAGTAAGGGTAAATTGAAAATGTTTTGGGTGCTATAATCAGATTTGGCAAATTCACTTTGTATATCTTCAGCAATACCTTTATAGATATCATATGTTTTTATATTAAAAATAAAAGATTCTGTATCCTAAGAATATAGGTTTATCGCATTCTATTCAATTGAATTGCTACTAAATCATCTGATAAATGAGCAGATCTATGAAACTTTGTCTTTGCGATTAAAGGCATTGGTTTTAAAGATTTACCGTCACTTTCCCAACTACATGCAAGTTTCCCATATTTACGTTTATCAACATTTTCAGTTATTTTACCATAAACAGAATTATTCATAAGCTTGATAACATTTCTGTGGAAATCGTCTGTTGATCGGGTATGATCTATGTTAAATAAGTCAATGTATTGGTTCAGCAATGGTGACTATTTGAATTCCATTACTACGAATTTTTTTTTTTTTTTGATTAATCAATTTTATACATTCCTGAAGTACTCTGTAGTGAATAACAAAATTCTTCTTATTGTATTAGCTTGCAATAAGCTTTTTACCCTTTGAAACCGCAGAAAATGGCAAATCATTATGTGCATCATCAATTGGATTGGAACGTCTTAATGTAGCCATTATGTGAATTATCAGCCATACTTTTAAAGTTGATTTTATCGAAATGCTCAATCCATTTAAGATCGCCATATGGCAAATATTTAGACATTGCCCATCCGTATAAATAAATAGTATTCAAATACATGAGACATTTAGATGGTTTCTTGGCATCAAAATCAGTCATATATTTGTTGTTGGCTCATATATGTCGCTGAGTTACCTGGCATATTTCTCGTATGACTTTTTAGAAAAAGGTATTCAGTTCTTGAGTTTGAGTCAGTTCCAATTCTTTTTTTTTGTTTCCTTTAGCATAACATCCGATGACAGCCCTGGAGCAATGATGTATTGATAAAGATCAAGGTTATATACTCTTCTCCAATCTTTGCAAAAATTTTGAAATATATTTGCCAGAAAGGACTTGCATTAGTACTTATTTTGCATTACATTTATTTCACCAGGGAGCTAAGCTAATTCCCTGATAAAAATGAGAATATTATGAAGGGAATATGGAAATAAATTTATGACATTACAGTCTTAATGTACTGATCCACGATATTTACCAGCTGAAGAAATGGGATATCTAAGCATTTTATCAATTTTAAAATATATATATGTTGACATGCCATATGAAATTGTTTCTTTCTCCGTCAGAGGAATCATAGCAATAACCACTTTCAAGTGTTCATACAAAATTTTCTTCAAATGTTGATAAGTTTTTCAATGAATATATATAGCTAATCAACAAATCAAATCTCCACTTTGTTTAACAAACAATTTGATAAGCGGAAGCGCATGCAATATGTTTTTGAATGTGTAAAGATTTCCTACTTCAATTCATATTTTCATAAGAATCGAAAGTTTGGAGTATAATCTGAAAATCAGCATTAATTTCGAAGCGAACCTTTTGCTTAAGTGCTTTCTTAATTTCAATGTTGATTCCTCAACCCCTGTTGCCATTCTCGTGTTTATATGTAAGCATTCATATATTGGATGGTATTCGAAGTTTTCTTTACTACCAAATCTCTGCAGACAACAATGACACATTTCTATTTGCATGGAATGTGATGTTTGGTCTCATCTAATTAATCTCGAAATATCTTTTATCCATACATATTGGATATTAATATGAGCTTCTTGATTGTAAAAAAGGTAGACATGATGTTTGGTCTCATCTAATTAATCTCGAAATATCTTTTATTCATACATATTGGATATTAACATGAGCTTCTTGATTGTAAAAAAGGTAGACATGATGTTTCCTTTGTTCAGTAATAAGGACCAACAATATGGTTATCCTTTAAGATCATATCAAAACAGTGATACAGTAATACCAGTATTGGAAATATCAAATGTATGAATTTCCTCATAATCGAAACGAAAATCCATTTTTGTACAACAACGATTAGGATCACCAACACAGCTGAAATTATAGCTCATTTAAATTAAATAATAAACGTCATCTTTTAGAATATTGAAACATGCTTTTTTTCTGTTAAATTTTTGGGAAGTGGTGTATATCTTCCTCCCTTAATGGGGTCATATCTATTAACGATTACTTCCAAATGGAGATTACGTTTCAGTGGCCAACCACTATCTGTTTCTTGAAACTATGACATTGTAGTATAGAATATGTTGTTTATTTCGAAGAATACTCTACTAAGTCTGGTAGAGTGTGGATGGGCTGCAGTTGTCTATGAAATGATTTTATTGCAATAATATTAAGTGGAGGTTTAATATATTCTCCAAAATGTACAATATTAATGTTGAAATAACCTTTTTTGTATTAAACCTTTGTTAAACTCTTTATAAAGGAGGTAATGATTAGTTTTCCACCATTCTCTCAGCTTAAGCTGAAGTTTATGGAACATTATCATTTACTAATGACGAAGTTTCATTTACTATCCGGCGTTTGGTTGAACAGGGTGAAATATTACAATTTACGGCAGGAATATTCATATACTTACACATGTGGGACTTTAGACCGAACGACCTTGACTATGTCTTTAAACAATTCAGGAAAGAAAATTGTACAACAGTTTTTCCATCACCATGTTCTACGTGGTGATATCCAGTTAAACTTTTCTTTAGAGTGAGGTTCGATTACATATCTCTCATTTAAAACAAATTTTGTACATTATTTTTACTTTTTAATATTATTGTGTATTGTTGGTTTTATTTCTGTTGTGCGTAGATGATGATGAGCACGTTGCGGTTGTTTTCTAATCTTTCTGCTCTCGTTAGTTGGTATTCTTACTGTTGTTTATAGATGTCGATACAACATTTTTTCTGTATCGTTTGTTATTTTTGTTGGTTTTCTTGTTGTTTAATGCTGGTCCTTCTTTCTATTGTTAATATTTGTTTTTATGATTAATCTAATTTTATTTTCCACTATTGTTGATATTTTTGTTATTGTTTAATGTAATTTTTAAATTGTTTTCCACTATTGTTTATGTTGTTCATATTTTTGTTGCTTTTAAATGTAATTTTTAAATTGTTTTCCACTGTTTGGACATTCCTGAGGTTTTCGGTATTGATTAAATTGTTTTCCACTGTTGTTGATATTTTTATTGTTGCGATTTTAAAATTCTCTTAATAACAAATTTAAAGGTAGCGTTACTGTAATTCCAAGTGATATAATTATAGCCACGTTAATTGTTTCGGTAAATTTGTTAGAAATCACATAGAAAGCCACATAATTTTCATCAGCAACAGCTCAAGAACAGCTCAGCAACAGCAGCAGCTCAGCAATTGCAACGGCATCAGCTCAGTAATAGCAAGAACCCAGTTGAGTAATAGCAAAAGCAGCAGCTTTGCTCAGCAATAGCAAATGCAGCAGCTCAGCTCAGCAATAGCAATATCCCAATTTAATTTCCAAAAACAAATATTGCTACTTTCATTGATTCAACCCTTTGGTAATTTCACTTACGACATCAAAAATTATTAGCTAGCTAGCTATCTTTAGTATTAATAAAATGTTCCACGGTTAAAAACAAAATAGAAGACCTTAAAATAATACCGCACGCTTCAAAAACAACAACAACAAAATAAACGGAAACATCTGATAAACACAACAATAAAAAGAAAATAAACAAAAACAGTTGATTAAAACAACAACAACAAAGTTATATTTGAAGACCGAAAAATAATAGCGCAAGCTTTCAAAAACAATACATTAACAAAAAAAGCTGATAAAAGCAACAAAAATACGAAGAAAATAAACAAAAATAGTTGATAAAGCAACAATAACAAAAAACTAATCAAAAACAGCTGGTGGCTCCTTAGCTCCGGCTAACAAGCAGGAAAGACTTAAAAAAAAATTAAGGAAATTAAATTAATATTACATAAATTAATAAAATAAATCGATTTGTTGTTTAATGGTCTCTCTCTATTATTTTTGAATTTATTAGTCTAATTGCTACGGTACATAATTTATAGTTAATTTCCCAAGAATGTGTCATGGCTTTGTTACGAACACAAAAACTGTCTTTTTTCATATGGCTAAAGAAAAACCACTCGCAGCATTTAAGAATATATCATTAAAATTGATTTATACAAAGCTATATTAATACTCTTATAAAGATAAATTTAATTTTTTATTTGAACATAATACAATTTTAACAATGTTACACAAATTAATATTCATATTTTTTATAAAACAAATTATTAAAACTTTTTGATATAAAAATTAATCCTTAACCGTACTCAAGCAGGCATATGAACTTTTAGAATAATTATAATAAAAATTAAAAAGGAGTTTTAAATAATTATTGAATACTCCATATAATTAAATTGTACATTAAAAATTTTTGGACAAAGAAAATTAATTATTATTTTGTCAAAAAAATAAAATAAATTTATAGTTTGAATTAATATTAACCTAACTTCATCTATACCTCTATTACGCAATTTCAATGCGGATTTCCTGGATATTAAAAAAAAAAATAATTGAAAACAATTTTAGGTTTATGGTTTCACACATTTTTCCTTCGCTTTATTCATAATGTCAAAATTAAAATTAAGACTAAAAGAAAAAACTGTAGCATATACATGTCACAACAACAGTGGCGAACAGTCAAAAAGAATGGGATTGGTTAAACGATATTATGCAATGCTGGACGATTCGCAATATTATGTAGGCAAAGTCCTGCATTAGACATATGCACAAATATGCTTGGTTTTGCTTTGATTTGTTTCAGTTGTTGTCCAGCAAACTGTCTTGCATGTCATGTGCTTTGGTAGTAGTTGAAATAGCAAGACGTATCAAGACATCATATTTCTGCTCTGCTCTCGCACATAGAGTACACTGCTTGAAATGGAAAATGCAAGCAGTAATCGAGGATCAAACTCAAGCACACTAAATAGATCAAATGTGTAGCAAGCACACCAAGTAGACTAGTGTGCATCTTTTATAGTCGTACGGCGCATATTTCTCTTGTCGTTTATTCTGAATGTTCTTTCGGTGTGCACTTTTCCGAAATTGTGCTGTGCTCCTTTTGCAAGTTTTGTCGGTATCGCGTGAAGTGTTTGAATGTCTTGAAAATAATCAAAACATGGGTTCTTAGTAATTGATGTTTAATCCGTAAGCAGTGTGGTGTGCTTGACTTTTGGTGGTAGAGTAAAGCCAGGGCACGAATTTTCGCTAATGTCTTGTCCAGCGAAGCAGGCCTTTTTGTGCACAAAACTATCCTGCATAAAACGTGTTAGTGAATGGCGAAGTTATAATACAGCTTTGCTTTATTGAACTGTCACTGTCCTCACTCCACCAGGTGTTGTTAGATATTGTCGTGATGTGTTATGCAATGGATGACAAGTGTGCAAGAATATTAAAAACAGGTGTGAGCATAGCGAAGGTCCACTATTTTTTTTTCATTATGGGGAAAGTGCCCCCGCATATGTTCGTTAATGCCGTAAAAAAGTTTAATCCTTTGAGAGTGCATGAGAACAGCTTATAGCAACGTCATAAAAAGTTCATATTTTTGGTGGTATGTTTGTGCCATCCACAACGAGTGGATCCGAATCACCAAAAGAATTGATATAGCCATCTCCGTCCATAAGCAAAAACTAGGAAGATGGACATTAGCTTGATTTGCGGAATTTGGGACAATTATTCATTGAACAAATGTAAGATCGGAATTTCAATATGGTTAAGATCCGATATTTCGGGTACCTCCCGAACACCTATTTAATCAAAATTCAGGACTTAAAGCTACTTTAATCGTAATTCATATTTTGAAATAAAATTTCGTAATTAGGTGGATTATCATAGCATATAAACGTGTTCCCAAAATAACTAGGAATGGATTAAAATCAGATGTAGCTCCAGTACAACTATGTGGTTTCAATAGATGGTGCAAAGCAAATTTAACGACAGTCATCACATCTCTTAAATTTAACGAAATCTTATTTCTGAGTGAATATAATTATGATCAATTTGCGTACCAATAATGGGCATTATTGTTTGAAAATCAGGGGTATCTCCAATATAGGTATATGGTCCGAAAAGAGGGTTTGAAACAAATTTGTCCAGAAAAATAGATAAAATTTGACAAAATTGCATGGTCCATTCGTCTACAATAAAAAATGTACGTGCTCGCTGATATGCCACACTTAACAAAGATGTTGCGTAACAATTTTATAGAACGTGGTTCTGTAATCAAAGGGAAATCAGTTCAAAAAAGCATTATCATTGATCTTCATGCGTGTCTATCTTCGAATGTAATAGTTACCCATAAAATAAGTTCACGGCACCTTCAAATTACTGGGTGTCTGCGACAAAATGCTAAATAACTTAATTATCCTCTTATACTATTGGGCAAGATGTAAAACGTGCTAAAAGCATAGGAGGCAAAGAATTGTTTGAAATGGTAAGTAATATCAACATCGTTTATATTTGATGGCCATATATTTAAAAATACAAAGACAAAAAATTGGTTCAACGGTATGCATGTGATGGTACCGCAACCAGACAACGGGAAATGCATTCATGATTACATCGTTGTCCTTAAAGTAGGTTATGGCATTTCTTTAACTCTTAGATCCTTTTAAAGAAAATGGACGCTTTATCCGTTAATATTCATATTTATTTTATAAAGTGTTATTCCGCCGAATACTCTGAAATTATTACATATTGTTTGATACCAATGCTACGGTGTTAAATAAATTTTAACATATCATCTTAATCTTAATCGCTTAAATGTTGATTGTTTGACCATCCCGATCTTCAGGCATTCAAAATGTTTTCGTTCATACCTGCTAGGATCCACGAACACCATTGTCTAAACGTGAAAATTTTTATAAATTCTGCACCTAACAGCAAATAAATATAATCTTTTCCAAGTTGTTGCAGAAATTTTGTAGTAAAGAATGATGCAGCTCTGTTTCCATATGTAACTATGTTAAATTGATTATACTGAATAGATTTGAATGGACTTTTCCTCAAAGAATTATTTACTATTTTCTATCACTTTCATGAATCAATATCTCTCGATAAATCTTCTCGAGTTGTATGTTGGCTTTTGAAAACGAAGAGGAATGGAGACGAGCCTGCTTCGATCTGTCCAGATGATGATATTCTTATTTTCGAGATAGAACTATCTAATTTGAGTGCACCATGATGCGGTAAAATATGGAGGCTAAGAAATCTATCTAGAACGTATACGGACATATGATCAAAGCATATATATATTATTCCAAAAATTGAATGTATTGTGATCGCAAAATGTTGCGATCGCAAAACGTTTTCCCCTTGCGAGAGTCAGAAAGCAGTTCTTTCTTATTGGCCCTGATTCACCCAATGTGTCCTGATTATCATGGAATAGTATTCTGACTAGAAAACAACCATTGAAGTCACTTGTGGTATTTTGGACGAAATGTGATTAATGATATTTTGTAGCTCGTTAAGCCTAGGATGGAAAGGCCTACAATTTCATCCCCATCATCAGTGCATATGCCACATATAACTGTCAGCAAAACTGTGATTTGTGAAACAATACAACCGAAAACTGTATTTTGATGACATTTGAGTGCTTCAAAAAGACTTATTTGTTCAATCGGTAAGATTTGATGCTAGAATTCAGAATTTGGCTTTGGGTTCGTTCAAAGTGTTCCAATGTCTCCTTACGAAACGAAATAATTTTTTCAAAGTATTCATTGGATTGTTTTGGGATCTTCGCATCCTTTTTCTAATTCTTAATGAGTTCCTGAATGATGCAACCAGTATGATCTTGCTAGGTTGTGAGGTCCTGCATTGAAGTCATCGTGGGTTCGCTGAAAACTTGATCCGTAAATGCTAAACGGTATTGTCAAATTTCTTTCGCTGCCATCTTACACGTGGTTTTACGTTTAACGAAAAGTTATATCGCAGATTTATTGTGATCCTGTCAAGCGATACATCTAAAGGATCAGTTTTATTACGGAAGGATTCGTTTGCCCTTACATTTATTGATTTGATATTCTGGCAATTTAACGGAATGCATATGAATTTGTATATGGAACAAGTCCTCTTCCACGGAGTTGGCATGCAGAAACGAAGTGAAATGAACACTGTGACGGTCTATTTCAACTTATTATGTTAGTAATAAAATTGAACCTTTAACAGCACACAATAACAAATTGACTAATTAAATTAAAATAAGAACAACATAATATAATACAAAGGTGATTAGTTAGCAGCTGCGCAAATTGAAATTGAAGAATTTGATTGACAAAATTAAAAATTTTATTTCACACTAAAAATTGTATGATCAGCAATTTGTACCAATCAGGGAAGATAACTGGATTCAGAAAAAATTTATAGAAAATTGTTCACTCGGCACTAGTTTACGACCTTGGGTGCGCTGATGCGTCGGATAACTTGTACTTCCGTAATTATTAAAATTGTCACCAGGGCTATGGTCAAAGCCATAAAACCATGATGGCGTTGAAAAGTATCTAATTCTGATGACATTTTCAATATCTTCTGTTGTTCTAGTATTTCAAACAAGGGAGTGATATATTGGTATGGATGAATTGAGTCTGTTTCAAGTTGCTTTGGTATTGCCACCTATCTTATTTCAGCCAATGAAATATATGAAATATGCTTTTGGGTTACAAATTTGTCGCTAGTTTGTATCGTTTTAAGTGTGGTTTTGATGATTATGGCCTTGTTTCAGCATTTCGGAATTTTTCAGCAATATCTTTTCCATTTCACCATCACAGACTGATGTTATTTCAGTTGGGTAAGGAAATCATTCATAGATATCCATACTTCAGTCTCATTGATGTATCGTATATAACAATCCAGTTTAGTTTCATAATTGAACAGCTAAGCTTCACAGTGCCATTCTTCAGAACCCTCTTTGTTTATCGCCTGTGTATTGAAGCATAACATTGTATCAGGACGATTTGGAATGCAATCTTTTAGCACATTTGTGCAGAGGTATGTATTGGTCTTTGTGAGCGTTAATCGTGATGTTTTCAGGAGATTCCACTATTAAAATTATGTTGCTATTTATAACAGTTGGCTGAGCATGTTTTTCAAAAGGGTCCAGTTTATTATGATCGTATAGGGGTAGTGGCAATATGCATATTACATGATCATCCGATGACCCCCTTGCCACATTCATTATTTTATACGTTTGTAGTATGTTCTCTCTGTTAAATAGAATATCTAATTCAGTTAGCAAATGCATTTTAATTTGAACGATTTCATCCTTTAATGAAAGTGATGATAAAACTGTGCTTATTATTATGCAGTGATGAGTATCTGCCATAAAATCCAAAATCGATGTTAGAATTCATTGAAGGTTCATGATCTTCAGATTTATCTGAAAGCTAAAATCAAGATACAATTGATTAAGCTTTGTTTGATAGTCTTCTCCTCGAAGAGTGCGGATTTTATTGATGATAACTATCAGATGCATATCAATTTGAAAAAATTTTCTGTTACTATTAATTTGGTCCTGTTGGATTATACTTATTGACAAATCAATGATTGACATTTGCCTTGTGACGAGTCGTTAAAGGTGATTGTCATTTATTTTTAAAGAATTTATCGTCAGACATCTCCACAGCATATTCTGAATCCAATACACCAAACTTTTAATTTGCAGGATTTATGACGAAATTCAGAGCTCCTCTTTTAGCTCTTTTTTATGTTTATAAGTTATCATATAATGCGATTTAATGAAGTAATTGACTCATTATTGAGTGTTGCTGTACATTAAGTGTTCGGGATTATATTTTGGCAAAGTTGCATAGTTCGTGTACCATTTACCACAGTTTACAGTTCTGATCGATGCTTAAGTTTAATGGTATGATTCTAATGAAATCAGCCATAATAACTAATAATGGTAAAGGCGTAGTGATTCTAGATCGGCAGTGGGTTGGATTGTAAGTTGGTCGTCATATCTAGGTTCATTTTCATTACAGCCATCAAAAGAAATCAGAGCTAATCGATTAATTGATTTTCGATCAATTTTCGATGTGGGTTTAGGTCCACCACTCGTATTGCTTCATCATTGGCCTTTATAAATTTGATTACTTGTACCAAAGGTCATTTCATGAATGGTGTATTTTCTTCCTAGACGTTGACAATATCTCCGACCTTAACATTTTTGTATGTTTCTATCCATTTATGTTTTTGTTATAAATGATTTCAATATGCTTGAGACCATCTTCTTCAAAATTCTTGTTTTATATGTGTCACTAATTTCCAGTGTGTTTGGTGATTCATCTAAATATGATGAAGATCCAGCCACTTGTGTGTTCAGCGATTGCCCAACGAAAAAAATGTCCAGGATTCAGAGATTCGTTTGTGATTGATACGTTTGAGATACTCAGGAGTAACACATATTTTTGCGCCAAACAGCTGCTTCGCAGAGTCCACCAAAATGCAGTGCACGAGGAGAAATAAAGTGGAAATGAAAGCTACTTACAAGTTCCAAATGTACAGCCTTCGTTGCAAGACAGCAGATACCGCGATACGAGCCTTGTGCGGCATTTTACCTCTGATATTATCAGGTGAATCTGGGTTGGGCCACATTAATCAAATCTAGCGTTGATGAATGGTCTGGAGTTACTCTTAAACCCAGTGAATCGCCCATTATTTGTGCCATTCGCTTTGGTTTGGCCCTTAAATTCTGAACACAATCGTGAATAATGGCTCTAATAGTCATTTTTCCCTTTACGGCCCAAAAATTTTGCCTCATAGTTGGAAGCAACGATTGTGGACTGCAATGTTTGTTTTGTTTATGTACCATTTCGAATATTGATTTTGCTATTGGGTCATTATATGGAAACAACCTTTGGTGTTTGCTATCGTATGGAGGACAGACGCTTGCAGGCGCGCTTAAACGTGTAGGATTCCATTCAGCATCTTAAAAAAGGAGAAAGATAACCGGTGCATTTGAGCTTGTAAGAAATCCATTTCTTTTGATTTGCTCTATTTCTATTAATTTAAAATCAGAACGTTGAATTCTTTTGACTGTTGGTACTAATACAATATCCATTTCCTTTGGAGTTATTCCAAAATTATCTATTAGACTTTTTGTGTCTTCCAAATGAATTTCTGTGGTTAATCGAGTAGATGAATGTGGTTTGCGGATTGGTCTTGAGTTCCAATTTAGGTTGGATTATTACTTATTTGGACAATTTCGTTGACCATATTTCTGAGCTTCCGTGCAAAAACATTGGCCCGTATAACCAGAAGTTAGAAGTTATAATTGATTTTGAAAGGCCTCCATTGTGTCTCCATTGGTCAGGTAGATATTTTTCTGGAATGAGAGCAATCCACTTCCCACGAATGCATGGATATCCTGAATCCATCCAAAGGAACACAATCTCAGAATCTGTCCGCAAGAATATTGGATAATCACTCAAAGCCAGGACCGCTTATATTTTTGCCATTAACTGTAGACCTAAAACAGCTGAGCATACTTCCAAACATGGCAGTGTTTTTTTTTCAAAGATGCAGTTGTAAATGTGGTACACGGAAGTCAGACACTTATCGTGCCATCGACGGGGAACGAGCTCACAATGATGGCAGCACCAAATACCTTTTCATTTTTATGGAGCTGTATACGCCTTGCTTCCCTACAATCGAATGTGCCGTTCCACAGGCAGATCTTCATCCCATGATAATTTTAGTTCACACAACTCCTTAATAATTTTGTAACTGTGTGTACTACTGGATCTAAAACTGGTAACGGATGAAATGGGCGTGCCAAGTCTGAGGTGCCACACCTCTTGGAAATTCTTCTCCCATTATTAAGATTCACCTTTCTACACAGTTTGTCTTTGGTTGGTGTCCATATCAAACCCAACAGTTTAATTGATTCGTCATGAAAGTCTTCAAAGTCCAAGATGACTTTTTGGTCATCCTGTGGGATGTTTTGTATTAACTTGGAATGGTTTGCGCACAATTTCCGCAATTTGAATCGAGCAATGTATAAAATTGTTTGAACTTGTCTTTTTATATAAGTTGTTGTTAGGAAGTTATCGGATACACCAAGACCATCGTCTACGTAAAAGAAATCTTGTAGAAATTTATAACGTAGAGGTAAAGATGTCATATGCTCTTTTCCAAGTTGCTGGAGACACTCGTACCTTGATATGGTCCAGCTCATATTTCGGTATTCGAAAACTAAGAAGAACAGAGAAAAGCTTGCTTTGAAATGTGGGTCCAGCATATATTGAGTCATTCAAGGAATTGCCAGATGGTAACTTTGTGATTGCATCAAACACAACTCGTAATTTTGTGGTACTATTGGTCAAGTATGAATACAATATCATGAGGTATGAAAAATTGGGCGCTTAGAATGTAAGATAGGTCGATGACTGACATATGACACAAGAATATATAATCTTACAAGAAGTGAAAGTACAGTGTCCGTAAATCTTCAATTTTTGTCAATCCTCTTTCTAGAGTTAGAAAGCGGTTGAATGGTTGAATTATGGTCTTGATTCACGAATGGTGCCTTGATTACCAAGGAATGGTATTCTGACTACAAACGTCCATGGGAGTCCCTAGCGGTACTCTGGGTGAAATGCGATTCACAACTCTGTTGAGTAATCGCTTTAATCCTTTTGCAGACTTTCTTTCATCTGTGATTTTTCCAGAAATAAGCAAAACCAAGTAAAAACCGCATTCTAGAGATAAGGGAGTTTTTCACCAAGATTAATATGTGCAATCGATAAAAGTTGATGACAGAGTTCGGCCCCCAACAGAATGTAAATTTTATTTGGACTTTGAAATTCAGAATCAGCTAGGGAAATGTTTCTTGGAATGTTGTAATTGTTTGTTTTGATGCGATGGAATGGTTGCCCTTGAATAGTTTAGGGTAATACAAATGCTTCCAACCGTACAGACAAATTATTGATCCAAGATTGTTATCTTACATCAATATGTTTGGCACTCGTCGTCATTACGGGACGAATGCCTAAAACTGTTATAACTCTGCTGCTTACCAAATTAATTGCAGAGCCTGAATAGCGCGAAAACTTGATTCGTTTTCCTATTTCCCCACACGAATACAATGTAGGATAGATTGCCTTTATTGGATGTTGCAACACTTGCTGCTGCTGAGTCATTCATATCCTGAATTGGTGATGATTGCTGACTTTCTTGTACGTCCATAACATTTAGTTTCACATTTCTAAATGAAGTAATGTGTAATGTTTTTTGTTGCATTTGGTACAGCTTAGAGTAGTGCGACTTTAATGTGTATGCCCAGTTCCTAGACAGTTAACGCAGATTTTGCCTTTCTGGAAAAAGTTTATTATTTTGCTTGGAGAAAGTTTGATGATTTGGTTACAAGCAACCAGCTGATACGATTTGAGCTTGAGGTTTTTTCCATGAAAAGTGAAAATTTATTAAGTGTTTGATTATTTTTGGGATTTTACATTCCTTGTTAATAGAGATTGTGTGCCTCTCTGTCAAGTTTTCCAACGAGCAAATGCAAAAAAATTGTATCCCAATTTCTTGGGTTCACATGAATGTTTTCTAGGGCCTGGAAGTTTTCCTTTCTGGTTTCGTGTAGAGTCTTGAGTGCGGCATCCGATGGTGCTTCATTTGTATTGCATTGCAGACCAACTATATGTTGATCATCCCAATATATGTTATAGAATTGTTGTCAATCTAGATAGTTGCCACTGAAGTGAAGTATTCATACTTTTGGTAACTGCAATCCACCATGTAGTTGTATAGATGAACTGAGTTCTACATTCGAATTGGATGCCAGTGTCAGTTTAACATCTTGGATAGAATCTTCTAGATAGACATGCCTCTCAAGATCGTATCCATATTCAGTTGGCTCATCGTAAATTTCGTACATCGTGTAATATGGTGATTCCAGTTGATCCCATGAACTCATTAATCTTTCAATTGTGTTGGAAAAGAATTCCTTGCTAGGTTGTCTTTAATTGCAGCTATACATTAAAGTTATGGTTCTGAAAAGTGTGTTGTATGTTTTAAATTAATGAGGTATTTGATTTTGATTAGGATTCTTAGATGTTTACTGTGAATTAGTTGGCGAATCCTCGTCTATCGTCTTCCTTGAATTTTCATTGCTGTGCTGGCACCTTCAAATACCCATAGCTATTGACCTTTATTAGTATTGTAGGGATCCTTTAAGAAATATACATGGTAGATTTTTCCTTCGCACAGTTCACGAATTTGAGTGTTGGTTCGTTCAAATTGTTCGCATGCCTCGTTAAGAGTTGCAATTATTTTTCCAAGGTATTTCTTGGATTGCTTTGGGATCTTCGCGTCCTGTAACTTGTTGGTGCGTTGTGAGGTCCCGAATTGATTTTTTTTTGTGGCTTCGTGGAAAACTTGCTAATCGGCTTAGTGAACAATTTTTTTATTTTAGTTGAAATCGAAAGTTTTTCGAGTTTAAATACCAATCATTTAAAGCGATACACCGGAAGGATCACGTCGAATTTAACAAAATTTTTGAAAGGGAAGGATTCGTTTGCACTTACCTTTTCTGATATAATATAAGGGCACTGAAAACTGTATGATTATATACAACCACTTTAACCAGAATATCGTTGAACCTCAAGCAACGTCAGTCGAACCAAGTTTGATTAAAGAAATAAAGTGAAATGAACACATTGGCGATTGCTTCCGACTCATTTAGTATTAACAAAAATTTATAAAGAAATAACAAATACAGAAATTGAAAAAAAATAAAACAACATCAATATAAATCAAAAGGTAAGGTGCATATTTACCAGATGAGCAAATATCAAATTGCAGAATTCGATTGGGAAAACTAATAATTTAATTTCACACAAAAACCTTTGGTCAGCAATTGTGCAAGTTCTAAAATATTTGAAATGTGAATTTTCTTCGAGTAAAATTAATTTTCCGCATATTATGTTGAACCCTTTTGATATTTGCTCACGTTCTTGTACATTGAAACAATACGGGTGGTATCTCCGAATAACATACAATCGTAGGGATGTTAAAATATCGTTACGTAATTTCATTGACTTCAGCTAACTTGTGGGTTATGGGTTAAAAAAAAAAAAAACATTTGATAACACCCCTGTTTGTTACATTTGTGGGTTATACCAATATCATTTTAATTATTAAATTTCAGCAAACTGTATGCATATTTGTGGCTAACGTTACTAGTATTATATCTATTTAATTTTTTAGTAAACCGTAAAGACTCGTCTACACATTTGACAAATGTCGGACTGTTATTTAATGTGACAGACCATTTTCCATGAAGCAACTTTTGATAGTTTGAAGAGAATTTATAAAAAAGAATATTTTGTCTTAACAAAGCATTACTTTTTGGTGAAATAAAATACGGTGGTAGCAAATGCTGGGCTTGGTAAACATTATTCGTAACTTGCACCAGGGAAATCAACGATAGAGAAGTGGTTTGCTAAGTTGCAGAGGACAATGCATGCAGTGAACCCTGAACAGTGCTTGAAGTTGTTCAACTATAAAAAAGCCAATTTTATGTGTTGATATGTGACGATGGATGAAACATGGCTCCATCATTTCAGATCAGAACGAGAACAATCGTCATATGAGTCTATTGCCCTTGGTGAGCCACGTCCAAAGAGTGGAAGGACGCAACAGTTAGCTGGCAACGTTGTAGTATCATTGTTTTAGAATACACATTGATCAATTAGATTGAAAAGTGAAAACCCATTAACACTGGCTATAACATAGGGTTATTTGAGTGTTACATAAATCAATGAAAACGATGGCCAATTCCTCCTCCGACAACTGCAATTTCCTCGAAAACTGAAATTTGGTTTAATTAAGTCGATCAGGTAAGCTATAGTTTCTTTGATATGCATATAGTTGGATATGGGAGAAAACCTAAGAAATCCAGTTGAAAAAATATTTCTTGGCTTTGTTCGTCTTTGCAAAAGTGTGTATAAAGTGATGCCACAAAACTTAGTGATTGACATGCAATGCCATAATTCGATCAAAAGATATTTAAATAAACGTTTTAGCATACGGTTACAGTGGCATTTGTGTGAGTGGAGTAATCTCCAGATGTTGTCCAGATTCCCTAATGTAGAAAAAAATAGTTTTTTCCCGAAAACTATAAATTTAATACATTAAAATGGAATGAATGGAAAAACACTGCTCAATAGATATTACAAAAGGTTTTGAACTAAAAATAGTGAATTCTAATTTTTTTAACAATTTCCTTTTTCTTTCATTAACTTTTCATGTATTTCTTTGATGTTAAGCGTTATTGAATAATTTGAAACATTTTTAATGTTTTTTGATGTTCCATTTACATGTTTGACAAAAAATGTTGTGATTTCAAATGAAATTTTTTTTATCAGTGGAAAATTACTTTTTACTATTTCGATTGTAAATGTACTCTTTTAAGCGAACAAAAGAAACAAAAACTATGTGCACTATATTTTAATGATTTTCCACTTTAAATCAATATGATATAGCAATAGATGTTTTCAATATCTATATATCTAATTTTATAATGAAATTCTTTCGAAGAACACAAGTCCTGTCAAAATTTTTGCACTAAAAATTCAACCTTTTCAAAATTTGTGCCTTTGTCCAAGTAGAACATTATATTGTATTGAAATTAAAGCATAAATGAATAATGTATATGTTAACACTGCATGCGTCGTATTATTCGTGGAACAAAATAATTCATGTAACGCTGCACACGCAGCCATTCCTATAAAAACTGCTGACATATTGCTAGTATTATTGTATTACTTTTTAAGTTATAGAAATTTGTTGATTCAGTCTTAAGTGAGCTTTTAATAAATTAGGTCGCAAAGAGCAAAATAGTTTTAGTTAACTGAAGCTCAACATGGTGCAGAAACATCTAATAAAGAATAAAATATGTATTTTAAAAAAGTTCTGTTGAAATCGAAGTGAATGAGAAACACACGAAACAAAACGCAACAACACATACTAATTAAGCACCCTAGGACCCAGAACTCGCAAGTGGAGTTTATAAAGCATAAATCAATCTATCCATCCTTATCAAAAACCAGAACAGGGATTAGGAAACGAGACACCTTCGTAGCAGAAACAAAAAGGCGATATTCGACGTCAGTCTCCTAATCGAAATGTTTGAGTTGAACTTAATGTAAGAGTTATTTTATAAGTAACCATTTAAATTATTTTATCACCTGAAATTCCCTTACTAAAATTAAATGTTATAAAAAGCAAAAAAAAAAAAAAATAATTGGTTCAATATAAAAATCTCGTTCAGTCCGCATTTAGTTCCAGTGAAAATTTGTCGAACTTGATGGACGCGACTATTGACACAGTTTTTGCCAACGCACTTACCGATCTCGAGAAAATAGCTGACGTTGGAGGATGCTAGAAAGAATTTTTGGGAGGCGCAGGAAAATTTACCTCCTGTAAACTGTATCATGTATGACTTTGCAATGACCGCAGGATTATGTAATGAATTCGTTAGTGTAAGGCAACTCCACAATTCAGGACTTTTACCAACAGGTGCATTCTGATCTGGTTTGGCGTAAAATATACCAATTTCAATAATTTGTTTATTTTTTAAATGAGATTTCAATTATAGAAAAATGTGGTATATTTATATAATTTTTCCAGTATATAAAGGAAAGCATAATCTTTTTTAGAATTAAGTTTAAGGGAAAACTAAGTATTACAATGTTCGTTGGCAATACAAGTTCACTTTGTTTAGTTTTATACATTATCTCACTTCTCCACTTTGTATTTGTTGAATCTTACCTTGCACTGTTTGTTTTTTTTCCATTCAAATTGGTTGCATGCTCTTTTGCCTGAAGTCAACGCGTTCAATTTTAAAATTTCGGTGGCTATGAAAGTTAATAAGCTGTAGTTAGAATTGTTGTATGTTATCAGCTTTGTTCTCACACAATATCTTGTTGCATTCTTTGTTGTTATTATTTCTTTCATTTTTTCTATCACGCTTTATAATCGTATTTTCATTCTTGCAAAGAGCATTTGGAAAAGTTTTTTAATTTCCCATATTAAGTTGATTTGGTGTTTTGTTCGGGTTTTATTTTTACTTTAAATACATTTCATAATTGCTGCTATTGCAAGCTTTCATGTCTCGCCGTTTTGGTTTAACGAAAAAAGTTTTGAATTATTAGTTTAATTATTTTTTATTGTAAATTCTTTTATACTAATCGAAAATAAACTTAACCTAAGCAAAGCTAGGTACAATTGGTAGTATTGAATAAAGATGAATGCATGGAAGTCGGTACAGAAACCATCAATTTTTTGACCCGCATCTACCAAGACAAGGCCCACGACACTTTCGCACGAGGACATCGAGGTGATTTGCCGAGATTGCTTGGCAGTAGATAGCCTTTGTATCCTCCTCAGGCATTAACTTATGCTTGGAACTGGAAAATCAAAAATTCCGCTTAGGAATAGAAATTTCAACAAAGTTCGGGAGAAAAATAGTCATAGTACACAAAGATTCAGTTGGTTTGGCAGAATCTGGAAAGACCGTACATGAAGGTAATAAAATAAGCCATTGAAACTAATCCTCTCTTGTTGAGTCCCTTTATATTTTGTTAACTAGTGCAACAATAGACATATACGACTAAAACTTATGCAAAATTGGTGACAGTTAATGGAGAACTAGGAAAAATTCAAAATGGAACATTCACGTTGATACAGTTTCTTATATACATCGAAAAATTTCTTTTTAAAGACATTCCTAAGGACAGCATCTTATTTCACATCCTAAATCATACATTGCTCCAATTCTTCTAAATCCTAGATACCCTTTAGTGAGTTGAGGAA
Organism: Cirrula hians; assembly: GCA_001015075.1. NCBI lineage: Eukaryota > Metazoa > Arthropoda > Insecta > Diptera > Ephydridae > Cirrula > Cirrula hians. The sequence goes on from JXOS01096036.1 coordinate 23,134, forward strand.
TCCAGAAAAAAATAATCAATGATCATTCTTGGAACCGAATGGAAATTCCTTGCCGGATCTCCTGACCCTGAGGATCTGAATATCATTAATAATGAGATTAATATTAAGTCCATCGTACAAAGGGCGAAAAATAATATATTAAACTCATTATTGCAGAAAAATTATGATATTAGCCATTTAAACAAAAAAATATAAGGGAAACTTTTCACAAAATCTTTATAAGAACTGCAATAAAAGCTAATAGAACTATAATAAATTTTCAATTTAATGACATTTTAAAAGAAAATATACCCTATGGAGTAGTGATAGTAACGACAAAAGAGGTGAGCAACTGGCTGAATTCTTACTTCATAGTAACACCAGTATTTGCAACGTAGGCAACTAACCTACTTTTATAAACTCCGTTAGCAAACACATAATTGACCTAACATTTGTCAACCAGTACTCGGCAGACAGAACTATTAGCTGGCAGGTACTACGTGAAAGCTCCTTCTCGCACCATCAATACATCTCGTTTTGCTTCATATGCAGGACATACGATAATCTGAGAAGATTTCTTAACAAGAGAAAGACCAGCTGGGACTCATACAAGAACAAATTATCTGAACTTCTTCCTGAT